>JASDQU010508521.1:32542-48098 GCA_032191745.1 Picea mariana | reverse complement strand
TGCTATTTGGCAGGATATCTCTATGGATTTTATTGTAGGCTTACCTAAATTGGGCAATAAATAATTCATCATGGTGGTAGTTGATTGTATTTCCAGGTATGCTCATTTCTGTGCTCTTCAACACCTATTTACAACATCTATTGTGGCTCAACTTTTTGTGGATCAGATCTTCAAGATTCATGGCATGCCGCATTCTTTTGTTTCTAATCATGGTCCAACTTTCACTAGCTATTTTTGGCAAGAACTATTCAAACTACAAGTCACCCAATTGCATCTCAACACAACTTATCATCCCCAGACTGATGGTCAAACTGAAGTTATCAACAAATGTTTGGAAACATATTTGAGGTGTTTTGCATCAGAAAGGAAGAATCAATGGACTCAATGGTTACCACTCACTGAATGGTGGTACAACACTTCATGCCATATAGCTACACGGATGACTCATTTTGAAGTTGTAAGACCCCAAGGCCGAAACCCTGTGAAATGTAATGATGTTTGTAGGATGGTCAGCCAAGAAATTATAAGTTGGTAGGCTTATGCATTTATTAGGTAGAAGAGCCTAGATGCTATGGTCAGTGGGCCTAATTTTATATATGTAATTATGCAAATTATTAATAAAATGCATCGTTGCGTGTAGACCGACCATGAAGAAAGAGTGATGGGGGACGAAGCTCCACCAGGTAGGGAAAGGGATGGGAGTAAGAGGATAGGAAAGAGGGGCTAAGCTAGAGTGATTAACCCAAGGTAATATTATAATATATTCCTAAAAAATGAAAATATTAAAGTGGGGGAAAATAAACCCAGTTATCCTAAGTTCCTGGGAAAGGGAACGAATGCTAAACAAAGTGCATGCATCTCCAGGAAGACATGTGTCGACCTAGGCGCATGTAGTTAAAACTGGAGAGTCAAGTCATTCAAGGGGTTCACTCCCCATTCTCCCATCCTTCGCCTAACTTTTCGAGCCTCTATCGTGGACCTCTGCATCTTGGACACACCTCTGAAACCAGTAACTCAAGAAGTTGGCTTGTGTATCCTATGAAGCTCAGTATATTTGTACTTGCCAAAACCGTGTTGTGCCTTACCAAATTGTAGTTTTTGCCATCCCCTGAGATATATTGAACCTTTGTTTTTTTCCTCACCTTGTTGGAACTGAGTTGAGGTTGGTTGAAGAGGTAGTTTTGCATGCCTCTAAGCAGCTCTCTCTAGGTGAGAGAGTTTGTTGGGAAGTGATTTTCTCCTAGAGATATTTCAGTACTAGATACGGAGCTCTGAAAATTCCTGATCCGGCCTGTTTTTGAGACCCTAAAAGGGAAGTGGAGCAGTTGATGGACTATGGAACAGTGAAGGTGAATATTCCTAGGGTGGAATAGGCTTGTGGGGAACGAGAGTCTATGATTAGTGGGCGTAAGAAGGCTCTTGGAGAGAATCCTTCCAGTTGCACTGTGCAGTCTCTTGTAACCTCAGCCTAGTCTAGGATTCCCTTGCCCTAGGTGGAGCTTAGTCCCATCTCTAGGGAGACCCACTATTGAGTGTGATGAGCAATGTGGTCTAAGGTTGGGAGGTTTGTGGAAGGTTTGCACGTAGTTGGTGGATCTCAATTAAAAGATAAGTATTCATTCCCCCGTTCATTCACATGTTATGTATTTATATATGTTGTTACATCTATGGTTTTGTCTGGATTACTACATATATGCTTTTATGGTTAATTCTACATTAATCTATGTATAGTTAGAATATTTCGTCTATGTGCTTATAGAAACAAAATGTTTAGTATTATTTTTTCATGAATAAGTGTCATGAACATAGTACTGTAACTATTAATATAAGAAAGACGTTCACAGTGACGTTGCTTGGCTTGGTGGCTAGGAACGTCACAAGATGGTATGAGAGCTAAGATAGATCTATGGTACAGAGAAATTTTGCAGTGATGTTACCCGGCTTGGTGGTTGGGAACATTACAAGATGGTATCAGAGCCATGGTTTAAACACTGATCCTAGATGGGCCATGTTAGTGGTAGTTATAGCAAAAGTTTCGGGAAAAAAATTAAAGTTTAGAGCCCAGTTTTTTACATTAATCTTGAATTCGACTGTATATGTGGTTATGGAATCAAAATCTCAGAGAAAATTGTTGTTGAGAAGTACAAAAAAAATGAATTTCAGAACGTTCTAGAGCCCCAAGAGAACACTTGGACTACATTCGGAAACACAGGAGGTGTAGCAAGTTAAGAATGGGTCGCAGAGAAAGAAAACCACAACTTTCATTGTCTTTGACCGTAAGATCTATTTGGGATAAGGAAAATCCTTCTTAACCATCATATTGAAGGATGATGCAGGAGGGTTACTTGGAATCCCTTCGGTCTTCATGACCTCAGAGAAGTTAGGTGTTAAGAAGAAAGAGAAGGATCGAAGCCCAAAACTTCGAGGTCTCGGAGGAGATATACATTGTAGATCTAGAGAGAATCCTCATTATTAGATCAATCCAAGAGCATAAGCTAAGATGTGTGATGAAGAGTGGATCAGATCCATCATATATACGCACAAGTGGTTGTGAGCCATAGATCTCACGGTAGATTGTAACTTTGGAGTTAGACAGTTGGGAGAAGTGGGGTGTGTTGGTGTACAAACCGTTGAAGACCGAAGCCCTGAAGAAAAAGAGTGGAAGTGGCATGGCAGGATGACATCACCAATGGTGATGTGGACCTTCCTAGACATGCCATGTGCCACCACCTTAGTTGGTTACATCTATATTATGTGGACCCGGAGGGTAAGGAAGTTTGGGAGTTCGACGTTCGAAAGAAATGCAATGTGCAAGTGTAGAATCTTCTGAAGTCTTGGATTTACAAAGCCCCGAAACCTCGAAGTGATGTGGTTTGTTGACGTCACTCGAAATGACATGGAAAAATTGGATGTGTGCCACATGTCAGAGAGTTAAGAACTTTTGTAATATTAAAATGCAGTTACAATGTAACATTATCACCCGCCTAATTAGACCACATTTCGGCTTCGTGTGTCCTACCATGTAGCACTCCTGGAGGTGGAACAAGGTAGTTAAGCGTGAAGAAGGAGTTAGTTGGATCGAGCCCGCATTAAATTTGGTCACGATCTATCAAGATCAAGGGCTAGGAGGCATTATAGAGATCCAAGATGCGTGGAAGATAATTCTATAAGGTGGTCCTGCAATCCAAACCATGGTTTCCTAGAAGGGGTACGTGTCAGCATGGGGACAATTGTGGAACGATCAGTGGGTTACTCCAAAAATGTTGACCCATGTCCCTGCAATTTGAAAAGTATAAAGTTTGATGTGACTTTTTTGTATCTTAGTTCAAGTACAAAAACCGTGGGCCCCAGTGGACACGTGGGGCTAGTTGTGAAGTCCGAACACTTGACACTCCGGAAGAATGGTTCATAAGGGAATGAAAGGAAGAACTTTCTGAAGTTTTGTAATGCTAAGGTGACGTGACGTAATGATGTCACCAAAGGTGACATGGAAGTGTTTGGAGATTAATGGTTCAGGAGTGTTGGGGGTGTGTGGATGTGAAATATTCCAAAGTATCAAAGCTCCGAAGTCCCGGAGCTCATATGACTGAAGTTCCATAGTTGGTGTTAGTTGTTGGATGTTGGGTAGTCGTGGACTGTTGATCCACCATACTTCGCGAGTTCTCCAATCTGACACTCCGGGAGATTTGTTGTGATGTTCTTTGAAAACCTCTGAAGTCGAAGCCCGAAGTTTCAAGGCTCCGGATAAGCACCCAAATCATAAGCGTTGGGTCATAGACATGGTCACATGTGAACCAAGGGCTGAAGAAAAGGGGCTAGCACCCGAAATTTTGTTTCAGAATAGAACTAGTCTTAGAGATGGAAGCTCGCGAGGTTCTTGACCGACCAATACCTACAGAAAATGGAATATGATTTTCTTTTATTGAATCAGATTGGTTTATTCTGAAAATTATTAAAGTTTGATAGCCTGACAAAACTCGGTTGACAGCACATT
The DNA here is from genome assembly GCA_032191745.1 of Picea mariana. Classification (NCBI taxonomy): domain Eukaryota; kingdom Viridiplantae; phylum Streptophyta; class Pinopsida; order Pinales; family Pinaceae; genus Picea; species Picea mariana. The sequence continues at coordinate 44,104 of JASDQU010508521.1, read as the reverse complement.
TTGCAGAATTAATCATTGGTAGAACCGAACCGAATTGTTCCATGGTGTAGAGAAATGGAGGGGTCACAAAATGATTTCAGTTTAGAGAATGAAGCTAGAGGAATGGATGTCCATTTGGGAGTTTAAGGATCGAAATCCAATGGGAATGGAGAAGAAATAGATAAGGGGGGAAACATGATGAAAATCATTGAAAGATTGCAGAAATATGTCCAGAATCACCGAGCAGATAACAGAAACCTCATGAAATCCAGGGAACAACAAGAAGAATTAAACATAAAGTTGATACAGAGCCTAGAAATGATAGAAAAGAAATTGGATAAGGAGAGTGACTCCAGTAAATCAGGAATTCATGGGTTTCTTGATGAGAAGAGGAAGTCAAGGAGTGTTGGAAGACACCATAATCACTCACAAGGGCACTCCAAGAGGAGGGCACATGGTAGTTCAAGCCCATCTCCTACCAGAAAGAATAGGAGGTATGAAGTGGAAGAATTGAAACGTAAAATGAACAAGATTATACCTCCTACATTTAATGGAGAGAACCAGAAGGAGGAAGATGTTGAGACATGGCTTCTTGGCATGAGAAAATATTTCCAACTACAGAATTACTCCTCTCATGCAGAAGGAAGAATTTCAATGTATCAACTGAAAGGAAAGGCATCCATGCGGTGGGATCAAATTGTGCAGGTGCAACACATTAAAGAGAAAAATGTTACTTGGAAGGACTTCAAGAAACACTTTGAAAAGAAATATTTAAATAAAAGATACTATGACAGAAAGATGAAAGAGTTCTTTGAGCTCAAATTGGGTAGCATGACCATTCATGAATATGAACGAAGGTTTTTGGAATTGTTGAAGTATGTCCCTTTCATCAAAGATGAGACTGTCAAAATTCAAAGGTATCTAAGTGGACTGGCATCTTCCATTAGTGAAAATATCTAGTATGATGATCCTAAAACTATGGAAGAAACTATAAGGAGATAAAAATTCTTATATGAGCAGCAAAGAGAAAATCCCATTTTCTGGAAGGCTTGGGCAGACAAGAAGAAGTTCAAGAAAGAATAGAGGCAGAAGGAAAACAAGCCTCCCTTTTTTAGAAACAGTCCTCAAGAACAACCATCTTTTAGAGAGCAGAGAATGGCTAAGATAGGGGGACAAAGGCCAAGGAAAATGCCCATTCAATGTTGGGGTTGTTAGGGAGACCACAAGTATAGAGATTGTACTCACAAAAATGGCAAGGTGAGAGTTGTCCACAATGTTCAGCAAGAAGAACCAATGGAAAACATGGGTAGAAATTTACCCAGGATCTATGCAGCCTTGGAAAACAAGAAGGTAGAATATCAGTCACATATGATTGAAGTGGAAGGTATGATCTACAACCACACCATTTCTATTTTAATTTATTTAGGGGCTAGTCATAGTTATGTAGATCCTAAGATCGTGGAAATTTTTATTTTTCCAAGAAACAAGCATGGAAAATCTTAGTTGGTGCAGCTGGCTACAGGAGCCAAAAGAAATGTTATTGAACTAGCTAAGTCATGTCTCATGGACATGAATGGACTAATCACAGGGGAATATTTAAACATCTTACCTTTAGGTTCCTATGACTGTCTAATTGGTATGTACTGGTTGGACCAACAACCTACCATTTTAGACTACCATAACAAGGCATTCACTTGCTTGGATGGGGAAGGAAATTAGAGAACATTCCAAGGAATTCCCAGAGTAGTTGCTTTCAGAGAAATCTTAGCAATGCAGCTAAAGAAGTGCTACAGGAAAGGTTGTCAAATATTTGTAGCCCATATGGAGGAAGGATTTAAGGATAAAGTACCAAATATTGAGGACCACGCAGTCCTGGAAGATTTTGAAGATGTGTTCAAGGAGGTACCAAGACTACCTCCAAAGAGATATATTGATTTCTCCATAAAATATTCCTGGAGCAGCTCCAGTGTCAAAGACTCCTTACAGAATGAGTACACCAGAGCTAAAGGAACTACAAATGCATCTTGTAGATCTTTTGAAGAAGGGGTATATACACCCAAGTGTATCATCTTGGGGTGCCCTAGTCTTGTTCGTAAAGAAGAAAGATGGGACAATGAGATTGTGCATTGATTTCAGACAGTTAAATAAAGTGACTATAAAGAAAATGTATCATCTACCAAGGATTGATGATCTTTTTGATCAATTGAAGGATGCAAAAATACTTTTGAATATAGATCTCATGTCAGGGTACCATCAGATAAGAATTAAAGAGGAATATATTAGAAATGTTTCCTTTAGGACAAGGTATGGTCATTATGAGTTCACAGTGGTGCCATTTGGGTTATCAAACGCACCCTTTTTTTTATGTCCTTGATGAATGGTGTTTTCAGAAAATATTTGGACAAGTTTGTCATTGTCTTTCTGGATGACATCCATGTATATTCCAAGTCAGTGGAAGAGTACGAGCATCATTTAAATATGGTGTTCCAGGTTCTAAGAGAGCATCATTTGTATGCCAAATTGAGAAAGTGTTCATTTTATCAAAACAAAATTCACTACTTGGGGCATATCATTTCAAAGGACGGGATAGTCGTGGATCCTGAGAAGATAGAATCCATTAGAGAATAGACAACGTGGAAGAATGTGACAGAAGTCAGATCCTTCATGGGTCTAGCTGGCTATTACAGAAGGTTCATTGTAGGTTTCTCAAGAATAGCTAACCCCATTACTTCCTTGCAAAGGAAGGGGAAGAAATTTCAATGGACAGAAGAATGTGAAAGAAGCTTCCAACAATTGAAGCAGTTATTAACCAGTGCTCCAATTCTGAAGATTGCAGATCTGAATGAGGAGTTCATGGTTTTCACAGATGCGTGTAAGGAAGTATTGGGAGGATTCCTCAGCAAGAATGGGTTTGTAATATTTTATGAGTCCATAAACTTGAAAGATCATGAAAGGCTCTATGCCAATCATGATTTGGAGTTGGCATCCATTGTACACTCTCTAAAGAAATGGAGACATTGCCCCATGGGAAAGAGCTTTGAACTCATGATAGACCATCATAGTCTAAAGTATATATTTGATCAACCAACTCTGAATGTTAGGCATAGTAGGTGGTTGGAATTCCTCTATGAGTATGACTTTGATATCAAGAACATCAAATAAAAGGAGAACAAAGTGGTTGATGCACTCAGTAGGAGAGTGCATGACCTGCATGATACAACCATCAACATGTATCAGACAGATCTTCAAGGAAGAATCTCTGAGGCTGCAAATTCAGATTTGTACTACATGGAATTAGTAACAAAATTGCAGCAAAGAAAAATGTAGCAGAAAGTTGAGGATTATGACTTGGGAATTGATGGAATCCTTAGGTATATAAACAGAGTCTATGTACCCAATTCTCAGGAATTGAGGAGTGTGATTTTAAAATAGATGCATAATATGCCTTATGAAGGACACCCAAGATATCAAAAACCAGTTTCAACAGTCAAGATCCAATATTATTGTCCAAGAATGAAGAAAGAGATTGTTGAATACATAGCTAAATGTTTAGAATGTCAAAGGGTAAAGGAAGAGCATAGACACCCAGCTAGTTTTCTACAACCATTAACCATTCATGAGTGGAAGTGGGAAGTGGTGACAATGGATTTCATCACAAGATTACCCTGAACAAACAAGAAACATGATTCCATCATGGTGGTGGTGGATAATCTTACTAAATCTTCCCATTTTATTCCATTGAAGACTACTCACAAGGCTTCTAATGTTGCAGATATCTATATGAAGGAAGTAGCATGATTGCATGGCATACCCAAGATAATTGTGTCTGACAGAGACCCAAAATTTACCTCAAAGTTTTGGAAAGGGTTATTCAAGNGATTTTAATGTTGCAGATATCTATATGAAGAAAGTAGCATGATTGCATGGCATACCCAAGATAATTGTGTCTGACAGAGACCCAAAATTTACCTCAAAGTTTTGGAAAGGGTTATTCAAGGGGTTCAGAACGAACCTGCACTTCAGCACAGCCTATCATCTAGAGTTTGATGGGAAAACAGAGAAGGTGAAACAAGTGATAGAAGACATGCTAAGGATGTATGTGATGGACAAACCTTATAAATGGGAGGATTATCTACACTTGGTAGAATTTTCTTACAACAATGGGTATCAAGCATCATTGAAGAAGAGCCCATTTGAAGCACTCTATGGCAAAAAATGAAACACCCCAGTAAGCTGGGATAACCCAGTTGATAGGGCGGTGGTTGGGCCAGAGATGCTCAAGGAAATGGAGGAACAAATTCTAAAGATTAAGCAGAATTTAAAGGCTTCCCAGGATAGGAAGAAGAACTGTGTTGATAAGAATAGAACTCACATGGAGTTTAAAGTGGGGGATCATGTATTTTTGAAAGTGAAAGCCAACAGAAGTTCCTTGAAGTTGGGAAATTGTTCAAAGTTAGCAGCCAAATATTGTGGATCATTTGAAATCCTAAAGAGGATTGGTCCAATAGCTTATATGATTTCATTACTTGCATATATGTCTATACATAATGTGTTTCATGGGTCTTTTCTTAAGAAATATATACCTGATGCTAATCATGTTATCGATTGGAATGTGATTCAAGTGGAGCAAGAAAGCGCTTTTAAGGTGAATTTGGTGCGTATAATGAATCGGAAAAGAAAACATCTCTGGAATCGAGCCATAGGGCTTGTAAAAGTCCAGTGGACCTGGTATGGTCCTAAGGATGCTACATGGGAGCATGAAGATGCTATGCGGGCAGAGTACCTGCATATTTTTGAAGATTTTGGAAATCTTCCTGATATTATGTAAATGAGTTGCACTGAGGACAGTGAAAAAATAAGGGGAGAGGATTGTAAGACCCCAAGGCCGAGCCCCTGTTAAATGTAATGATGTTTGTATGTTAATGAGTCAAGTAATTATAAGTTGGTAGGATTATTTGTTTATTAGGCCGAAGAGCCTATATGCTAAGGTCATTGGGCCTAATTTTGTATATGTAATTATGCAAATTATTAATAAAATACATTGTTGCAAGTAGATCAACCATGAAGAAAGAGTGATGGGGGGTGAAGATCCACTAGGTAGGGAAAGGGATGGGACTGAGAGACTAGGAAAGAGGGGCTAAGCTAAAGGGATTAACCCAAGGGAATATTATAATATATTCCTGAAAAATGAAAATATTAAAGTGGGGGGAAATAAACCCAGTTATCCTAAGTTCCTGGAAAAGGGAACGAATGTTAAATGGAGGGCATGTAGCTCTAGGAAGATAGGTGTTGACCTGGGCCCGTGTAGTTAAAAATGGAGAGTCATATCGTTCAAGGGGTTCTCTCCCCATTCTCCCATCATTCTCCTAACTTATCGGGCCTCCATCATGGACCTCTACATCTTGGACGCACCTCTGAAACTAGTAACTTGGGAAGTCAACATGTGTTTCCTATGAAGCCCAGTATATTTGTATTTTCCAAAACCGTGTTGTGCCTTACCGAATAGTGGTTTCTACCATCCCCCGAGCTATATTAAACCTTTGTTGTTTTCCTCACCTTGATGGAACTAAGTTGAAGCTAGTTGAAGAGGCAGGTTATCAGGCCTATGAGCATCTCTCTCCAGGTGAGAGAGTTTGTTGGGAAGTGATTTTCTCCTAGAGAGAGTCCATCACCAACTAAGGAGCTCTGACAATTCCTAATTTGGCCTATTTTTGAGACCCTAAAAGGGAAGTGGAGCATTCGATGCATTATGGAACAGTGAAGGTGCATATTCCTGGGGTGGAACAGACATGTTGTTGAAGGAAAATCTCCCTGCGGACAAGTAGATCTCCCCTTGAGAGCTAGACTCTTAACTCTTAAGACAGAAGATGCTTATCATGGACACTAACTTCCTTTTAGATCTAGATAAACTAATGTGTGAGGAGGAAGGAGAAAAGAAGTACCTTTTACCGGTGTTTGTCCCTGCACGGTCTGATTTGAGCTCCAATCTTTCGCTCCTCAATAAGCCCTGTAGACAAACAAAAGTATAACCACTTCCTACTCTACTGATATTAGCTCGAAATAAACCTATATATTAGAGACAAATTCATGTGAGATCAAACACAAATTTGAAAGAAACAGGCCAAGCATATTATATTAATGAGAACAACAATGAAGAAAACTTACAACCATAGATGTGAATGCAACAGCTTCATCAAGTTCTCTTTGTCCAACCCTTGCTTAAACAGTCCACACACAAAATGTTGATGCTCCAAATGACATACCACTCATGAGATCATAAGTTTGGTATAATTCTCAATCTCCATTCCCCCTCCTCCATGGAAATTCCTCATTATATAAGATTTGGAGACTTAACCACCATGGAGAGAATCTCTCATCAGATCCACTAAGAAAGGGTTCTCTAAGATATTTAGGGAGAAAATATATCTTAAGGATTTTGGGGAGGAAATATCTCTTAAGGATTTTAAGGAGGAAATATGTCAACCATCCATGAGATCCTCCACCTTCCCTAAAAAATAGGAAACCAAATGTGAGGTGGATCATCACACTTAATTACTTTCTTTTTCATGAATATTAATAATAATTCATGTGCACTTGATTCTCTCACTTAATCAATTTCTTTTCCATGAATATTAATAATAATTCATGTGTAATTCCCCCGGATGGGGTGCCAAGTGGAAAGAATGGGCACATGGAGGCACAAAGGGAGAGGCCATTTATGGTGGCTCTCACCTCTAGCTACAACCATTTATGAAGGATTTCACCTCCGTCGGCCACCGATTATTGATGGAGCCTCTCACGCATGAGAAAGGGTCGGCCAGCCAGAGCATTAATCTCTCTGCGTTAATGGTGGCAGCCATGATTTATGTCATTATCCGTGTAACCAGACCTATCAGAATGTGTTTGAAGCTTGTTGAGAAGAGAAAGAACCGTCACATAGGAGGCATCCTGGCACTTCCCCTTGCTCTCACCATCCCGTGGGAAAGGGGAAGACCCCGTAGAGGAGCCGGCTAGTACGCAATGGATGCAATAAAGAAAAGGCACAAGAGTTTTGAAAGAGCTCTTCTCTTGGCCAAAACAAAATGACAAGGTGATGCCACAGCAGCAAGTTCGCCCCCTCGAACCTATGTTGAAGAAGACCTGTCCTTAGAGCTCCCACCGGACTTCTCTAAGAGCCGACTGTTTATCGTCCTGGATAATTGGGACCCTCTGGTGAGCTTTGGACAAATGGCACCAGCACCCAATTTGAACGAGACTCGTGCCCCCAGCGACGCTCTGAACGTAGAATTCGACACCTGCCCTATTGAGGAGGAGTTGCCGAAATGCACAGTTGACCCGCAGATGCAGAGGAAGATGCCAGGCCACACAAAAATGGAGGCTGAAACAAAGTCGCCACCACCGCCACCGTTCCTACATCCAGAGCACCTGAACTTGATCTTTGAAGCTTGGTGGAGGATCAAATTTTCAGAGCCGTTCGCGTCAGCCAACGCTTAGACATGCTCTACGTAGCCTACTCCAGGGCCATGCCTCGACGCCAATTCCCCACCTATGCTTAGCCCTATGTCATCCCGGTCAATGGCGACAAATCAAAGGAAGGATGCGAGGACTCCAACGAATAGGTTCTGCTATTTCCTATGGTCTCCAACTCCTTTTCTTTTACTGTTTATCAGAGTTGTAGCTCTTTAGTTACTAGCTTAGTTAGCTTTAGAACAGACTTTCCTATACTGCTAAGGACGATGGACATGCACCCTGGTTTCCTTCGGGTAGGGTGGTGAAACATGAGGCTTGATTTTGCATGTTGTTGTGGACAGGCCAGCTGTCCTAGTTTTCTGTATAGGCAGGATAGCTGGCATCTGTATGTCAAGTGTATTTCTTTTTTTGAAGGTTTAATATAATAGGTTTCGCCCCTTTTTTACTTAAAAAAAAAAAATAATTCATGTGTAATTAGTATTTCTTTGCCTTCATGTAATATATCCCTCCTCCACATTGACTAGGGTTTGTGACATAGGTTATTCCATGGTGTCAAGGTGTATGCGACACTTATACGACACTTTACGACACTTAGGGCGAGGTACCTAGGTCTGCAAATTTCATGTGTAACAGAATGCCCCCTAAAGTGTGAGGTCAGAAGAGAGGATGATGGTTGAAACACTTTACAAATCTTTTAAAGCAAGGGTGTAGACTCAGAGAACCTAGTAGAAGCTGCACACAAACATCCAACAAATATTATGACATGTTTCAAACCTAAGGCTGGCATACCTATGCTTGGGTGATCAAGACTTGTAAGATATGGCCACCATAAAACACACTGCGGATCCATAATTATATTGATAAAAGGTATAGCCACTGAAAATACACTGTGGATCTATACTCTCATGACATGAACTGATCGTAGCCACGAAGAATACACAATGGATCTACGAGATGACCAGACATAGCCATGACCAATACAAAGTGGATCTATGTGACAGTATATGTGTCATGGTTCAATAGAAACTCCGTCGCAACCTGGGCAAAGTACATATCAGATTGATCACTCAACCTAGGGTCTTCTTACTGATCCCGATGTAGTACAAATCTAACCATGCAAATAGATGTCCTAATGTCGAACATGGAAGAAACCACTTGATTACCGATCAATGATGTAAACCGTTAACAAGCACAAGGGAGATCACCATTGATGTCAATGATTCCCAAGGTACTCTAGTACATTCCAACGAATGTGAATGGATGATCTGAAGTCGAACATCTGTGGAATCATTCGATCAGAGGTCAATGATGTAAACCCGCAGTCGAATGTGAGGAGGCCTGCCATTGAGGCATGCAGGTCCCAAAGTACTAATTGATTTCTAAGTCTAGTTCCTGGATAATGTGTTGAAGTCGATAGGAAGAGACTCATCACAGGAGGGCCTTGATGTATCCCCCATCAACGATGCGAAATAGACATAGAGATGTAATTTGGTAGATCAAATGAACATGGACTAACATGGGTATTGAGACAAGATATTTGTGATGGCTGACTCTCGAGGCGGATACTTCCCTTGAACACTGAGGCACAAAAAAATAAACATGACATGGAACAAAACATGATAATGCAGTGGATACTGTGACATTCATCAGGTGACCCAAAGGAGTAAGAAAAACTCAGAGGATTGGTTCAATGCAGAGGTTCATCGAATTAAGATGTGTGCAAAGACAAAGTGTCGTGTTCAAGGGCGACTCTAAGAGCTAGTGGTAATGTTCTCAAAAACTGCTTGGCTTGCTTCTTTCAATTTTTCCCCCATCCAAATAGACGAGTACCTCTTTTTAGTTTAACGAGCTTGAGGAGGGTAACACATGCTCGATACAACTTACCTTCGGTAAGTCCCTCTTCCTTTGTTTAACGAACTAGAAGAAGTAAGGGTTCGATCCCGTATAGGCCTGTCGATGTTTGTTTAACGAGTCCAAAGATAGAAAGCTCGAAGGTTTTTCATGATTATAGAGTTTGGAAAAACACTTAAAAGAGAAATCTCTCAGTTCCTTTTTTGTAAAGTAGTCTGATGAGACCGCAAAAGAGATAAACTATCACTCAACAGACGTTTTCTTCAAATACTTTAACGAGCATGAAAAGAACAAGGTCGCTCGGTAATCTTTTCATGTTTAGAGAGTCTGAAAAGAACTTAAAGATGACTCCAATGTTGTCCTTTTTCGTAATGTTAGTCTCGCGAGGCCTAAAAATAGATAAATTATCACTCAAAAGACGCCCTTTCAAACCTTTAAATGAGTGGGAAAGGAAGCAAGATCATTCGGCGATCTTTTCATGTTTAGAGAGTTTGAAAAGAGCTTAAAGGAGACTCCAAGGGGTTCCTTTTTCGTGTATCCATACAAGTCTGAAAAAGAGATAAAAGTTTACCCGGATGCATTCTCATGTATTTACAAGCCTGAGAAAGAACAAATACTAAGCTCGATATGCCCCCAGCTTGAAAAGCTAGTGCCTTCACTCCAGAAATATCATCAAAGGCTAGAGACATGTCCCCCAAGCTTCAATTCATTCACCGACTTTGAGGTTGTCACCAATTTCTCTATTAGATGAGAAAAAGAAGAAGGGTGGATGAAACGAAGGTTCAAGAGAGGTGACTGTTTCATTTTTTAACGAGCTTGATCCAGGAAAAGAACTATGCTTAGGGCCTTTGTTTCATTTTTTAACGAGCTTGCCACAGAGAAGAGAAACTATGCTCATGACCTCTGTTTCATTTTTTAACGAGATTTTCACAGAGAAGAGAAAAACTATGCTCGTGACCTTTGTTTCATTTTTTAACAAGATTTCCACAAAGAAGAGAAAAACTATGCTCGTAGTCGCTGCTTGATCATGGCATCCAACAGAATAACGCTTTGGAAGGATACCATGTCAAGGGAAAAAAATCGGTCATGGATTCCAAGAGATCTTCACTCGATGGAAGATAATCACTCTGGACGGAACACATGTCGAGGGCCCCAATAGGGGTAAGGAGATCAGGCTCCAATAACCCTACCAAAGAAATCACCATGTCAACTACCAGATCTAAATCATCGGAAGTTGAAGTCATTGGAGTCAACGCCACATAATTGACATGTGGCAGGGGCAATACTGTCTGCATAGAAGAACCATTTAGAGAGGTAATCACGTCAGGACTGATGGATGAAAGTTGATTAATAGTCACAATTCTTCCATCGTGAGGGAAATATATCACATGGAAAATAGTGGACACAATAGCTTTCATGGAATAGACATAATCCCGCCCAAGGAGTAAAGCGAAATCCAAGGGGTCTCGAACTACCATGACATCAATAAAGATAGTTTTCCCTCCCAAAGTTACGGGAAACTGAGGGAGGGCCCCTAAAGGTTGACTAGTTCTTCTATTAAAAGATAACAGATTCTGTGTAACCGGCACAAGTTGCAGAAAACCCAAAGCGTACCAAGCAACAGAAGAAAAAATACTAACAGACGCACCTTCATCTATCAATGTTTGAGGAACGTCCTGACCACAAACCTGTATTGTAATTTGGAAAGGAATGTGAGAGGAAAGATGAGGTCTAGTTAGCACACCCCAATCAAAAAGGATTGCCTCATTACTTGGATGGGGTTTCACGGGAGAAGGAGGAATGCCCCCCAGCATGGTAGATTCTGTATCAACAAGAAAAACATGGTCAGTATCAGGTTTACTCTCTAGAGGGAGAGTGGGATCGACTGATGATTGGATCAGATCAACCGCGTAGGCACTCTTCAAAGGAAGAGTGGGATTGACCAATGATGGAATCAGATCAACCACTTTGGCACTCTTCGGATGAAGGGTGGGACTGACCAAGGAAGGGATTGGATCAACCACTTTGGCACTCTTTGGATGAAGGGTGGGACTGGTCGAGGAAGGGACTAGATCAGCCACTTTGGAACTTTTCAAAGGAGGACTGGGATTGACTAATGACAGAACCGGATCGACCACTTTGGTTTCATTCTCCAAGGGGAGAATGGGGTCTACAGGTGGAAACGGATCGACCACTTTGGAGTCACTCTCTAACAGGAGAGTGGGATTGACCAAGGATAAAAATTGATCAACCACTTGGGTT
>JASDQU010508520.1:17174-36975 GCA_032191745.1 Picea mariana | reverse complement strand
TTGGCAATGTTCTTAAGTTTATCCACGCACCAAACATTAACAACAAAATTTATATAAAAACTTAAAAAGTTGGTGAAAGTGCTTACCTTCCTAATTTAGGTTCTCATGATACTGAATCTAAACATAGAGCAACATTGCAATAGAATAACTGAATCTAAACATCGAGCAACATTGCGATAGATAGCATAGAACATAATGAATTTGATAAGAGTTCGATGTGTCAGAGCTGTCATGATCAGAAAAGCAATCTTACCAGCCCACTGAACTTAATTCAAATTGAAGCACTAGAATGACTTTGGCCAATCTTCTGTAGTATTTTAGAGAATTAAAGAAACATCACCAAGAAGTTAAGAACTCGTGTCCTTTAAACCGATTACATCAATTCTGATTATAACTCAAATTAATAAATGGATTTCAGACTCTATGTATAAGGGCCTACGTATTTGGCTTCTATATGGTTGTATACTCCAGGATGAGTTCATGTCCTATGATTTCTGATTCCAACATGCTCAGTTTTGCTTGCAGTGTCTGTGGGTGATATCAGGTATCAAACCAGTTAATCTTAAAGAATGCATATAGAATGGATGAACAGATTTATTGTCCCCTCAAGGTTCCTGCCAAATGTTCTATTAGACCTTGAATACAAGTGTCTTTACAAGCATTAGTTACAGTCTATAGATTATATGATCTAATGTTGTATTTTCTGGTATTTTTCTGATATGAAAGTGTTCTTTGGTTCTTTTGTAGTAAACTAGACATTGCAAGACAATAATTGTTAGCTATAGAATTGATCATCTAATATTTGTATTTCCTAGTATTTTTTTATAAGATTTCCGAGTGTTCTTTGGTTCTTCTGAAGTAGACTGGACATTGCAAGATAGTATCTGCTAGTTATCGATAGATCAAGAATCACTCTCTTCCTAGTTAAATTTACACTCCTTAAGCAACACCTTTTAATCCATATTTCTGGAAAGCATGCCATTGCTTAACCATCTAAAAAAAAATCTACTATTAAATAATCAAAATATAATGATTTTAAAAGGTGAAGATCCAAGCACATCAACAAAATAATATCTGCTAGTTACTGATAGAGCGAGAATCACTCTCTTCCTAGTTAAATTTACATTAGCAACACTTTTTAATCGATATTTCTGGAAAGTATGTCATTGCTTAACCATCTCAAAAAAAATACTATTAAATTATTAAATTATAATGCTTTTAAAAGGTGAAGAACCAAGCACATCAACAAAATAATAAAAAAGCCAGAAAGAAACTCTCCTAGGTTCAGAGATGGAAATTTTAAACATGCCTGCAAAAGGTCATCCACCAACTTAATGACTACCATGTACCTTTCTCGGTTGCAGAATTTGTACTACCACACCAAATAGCTTCTCGAATGCGAGGAGGAGCAAAGGCAGGGCCTTGAAGAAAAGATGAATTGTGCCCCAAAGGAACTCCTAGCAGGCAAGTTGTTGCTATTGAACCTCCCAATGCCTGCACCAATTCTGCCTGAAACAAACAACCATCCAAACTTTCTAAATCAAAATTCTTTTACATGGCTGGTATTGTTTTACAAGTTAATTGACCACCTGTTGAACAAACAGCCTAAGGACTTGATCTCTATGATAAGTTGGAGTAATTTCACTAAACAACATTTTACAGTATGGTAAAGCAAATAAAAAATGTAAAACAAATCATAAAACGTTTTAAGCAGTTGCCAAACATGGTGATTTTATGTTAAATTCGGCTGACTTCAACCCTCAGATCTCTTTAAGACAATGCTTTCCAAAAGAGAAATTCAACTAACTCCGTCCTAAATCTATTTAATCTATGTGTGAAGTAACATTAAATCTCCTTTAGGGTATCTAATAGTGAATTAAACATAACCCTGAATCTTCTTTATAGTACCTACTAGTGAATTAAACACAACCCTAAATCTTCTTTATAGTATCTACCAGTGAATTAAACAACACAGACACCATGCTGAAATTTAGCAGTTAACCATAACCTAAATATAAATCTGGCCTAGTTAGTGTTGGTTACTGCTAATACGTCCTAACAGGTGTATACTTTGTGAATGTMCTTAACACTCGGACTTTGAAGTTTGTATCATCTTCTGTTACACATTACACTTCTTTTTCATATATTGTTGGTTACTGCTAATACATATTAACAGGTGTATACCTTGTAAATGTGTCCTTAACACTCAATTGTATCATCTTCAGTTAYACATTACACTTATTTTTTATTTATGAAGAACAATATTTGGATGCTTAGACACTTGWTTTTGACATCCATACTGACAAATATGATTTATTGTGGACCAAAAAATGCACCTATTTTACATTATTCACAAATGATCTTTATAAGGATTGTGTGTGTCAACTCTGTAAGAACAATCAGAATRGTTGGCAATGTGGACAATCAGAGTAAGTCTGCGAGTTTTTTGGTCATGGTTTCACACTGAATCRGTCCATGTTTGTAGCTCCGCTCTCTTGGAAAGGGCCCCTCCTGGGGGACACTTGGATGGTCAGGGACAGCTACAAATTACTTTCGCTTTCAGTTCGTTTGGTTGCAATTAGATTTTTTTGGAAACACCATTGTAAAGTTACTTGGCTCTACTTCTGCGAGCTCACCAACAAGCTTTCTGCCATGATGTTGGGTCCCTCCACATGGGCCCAAGGCTCATATGATGGCCATTTTAGCTTTCACGGACTGGAACTGTCCTGGTTCCCATGTTGTCTGCATGATGTAACTATCTTGAATTCTGTTGTACTTAGTTGTTCTTTGAGGTAATATATGAAGCATTCTCAGAAAACAATAAAAAAATCTTAAGATAATTGAATATTAACAACTTTTTTAAAACAAATGCATGGCAGACAGTCTGTGTGGCAGCTTGTCAAAATGGAAACCTTGTATCTCGTCTGGGAAAAGGGAAACAATATAATTTTTAAAGAAGTCCATGCATATAGATTTTTTTCTTGGGTTGATAGGGTGGCTATCTGTGTCAATCCTTCTTTGCAGATCACTGTGCAGGTCCAAAAAGTCGAGCAAAACATTGCCCACCTCCACCAGCTTCTGGATTATTGAGGTGGAGCCCCATAAGAGCCTCCTGCAACTTCTCTGGCTCCCACAGCCAGATCTCAGCAGTCCCAGCAGAGTAAAGACCGGCCAAACACAGAACTAGCTAGGACACGAGGGAGCACCTAGAGTGGACCCAGTGGCCCCAGTTAGCCTCACAGCCTTCCAAGCCAGGCTCTGAATGACAAGATTCCTACTCCGGGCCTCGTAATCTCAGAAGTTGAAAAACCACCTCAACGAAAGAATCATAGATGGGACGTTGATGCTCAAAAGCCCAGGTTGCGGAGGGATGGGGAAGGCCGTACAATAATGACAAGGACGACCCTTAGTGATCGTAGAAGCTGCACAATATCCTGTTTTTATGATCTTGTGGTTACTTTCTCTGGTGTTTGTGTTAGTCATTATGGCAGTATACAATTTTTAAGGCATGGACTTTTCTGCTCAGGCCAGATAGTATTATGTTAATTTTGGTCTGGATTTGGTAGTATAACCGTGTTAAGTGAGGTTCTGAAGCTAGTAGTGCTAGAGGGGAATCCTTAAGCACCATGCAAACTCTTATTGATTGCCTGCCCAGAACTAGTTGCAACCATAGAAATCGAAACCATGAACAGGGCAGGTTGGAACCATGAACAACTACGTAGGTTCCAATTCATGATTCTGGTTCTGATGGTTCCGCCTAATTCTGGGCATGTCATCATTAAGAATCTGTATGGTGCTTAAGGTTTGTCGCGTTCCCCTTCATGGTTCTTGTTATGATGGTTCCGCCCAATCCTGGGCATGCAATCATTAGGAGTCTGCATGATGCTTAAGGTTTTCCCTATAACACTACGAGCTTTAGAATCTAACTTAAAACTGCTATAACTACTAAATCCAAACCAAAATTCACATAGTACTACCTGGCCTGAGCAGAAAAGTCCATGACTTCAAAATTTAATACTGTTATAATGTCCAACAACTACCCGTTCATGGTTCCGATTCCGATGGTTCAAGTCAGTTCTGGGCAGGCAATCACTGAGAGTCTGCATGGTGCTTAAGGTGTGGAGTGCTAGAAGAGGCTGCCCTCCAGAACCCTTTTCTTTTCCAGAAAAACTAAACTATTAATAGTTAAAAGAAGCATTTTTTAAAAAAGCAATAAGTTTATAGCATAGGTTATACCTTGAGTTTTGCTCTCTCCCGGATCAGGGTAAGGGAAGCTTCCACAACACGGTTTTGGCCCTTCTCTATCAATTGTAACGGTAAAGTTGCCAAACTACGCTTATTCAGAAACCTCATCACCATTTTTCCCATGGACCTCATTGCTGCAGTACCCAATTTCACCACAAACATTCATTCATTCATATATTCAAAACACTATGAAGTTATTATGAGCAAATACACCGAAACTCTAAATCCAACAGCCTGTGAATATGGTTCCTTAATAAAAATACACACGATAGAATGTATATGTATATTGTTCCATCATACCTCAAATGCACTAATGGCTTCCACAGTTCGAGGAGCTAAAAATTTGGGCAACGATGATATTTTCTGAAGTGCAGGAATTTAGGAAGGACGGATGCAGGTAACCAACTTTACAATGGCAGTGATACAGCCTCCACTTTACGGCATTGGGAGGCCACCTTATATGATTTTATATGTATGTGTATGGATTTACGAGAGTGCAGCGATCAAGAAGAATGTTGTTCAGACCGGTAAGCAACTTATAATAATCCGCTTAAACCAATTAGCATATGGTTTGCTTACCTTGCCGTACATAGGATGGCATTATTGATTCTGTGATTCTGTCCTTGGGTTGTGTATCGAGTTTGATGTCGTGTAGGGTTGAAATATGACGTGTGCGATGGATAGTAATGGTGGAAAATGATCGTTGATCCCCCATATGGAAGATCCTTTAAATAATACAATTAAATTACTTGAATGAGACGGGTCAAATTCAAAACGTTTCTTAATTGGCTTTTGGTTCCTATGGAAAGAGGACGTGTCGTGTCTCTTATCCTCGTATCCTAGTCAGGTTCAAATTTCATTGTGGGTTGTTTTAATTATGCAAGAAGGTCGTTTCTAAATTTGGCTAAAGATATATCTGCCAGCTTTTTAGTTGGAAAGGATTTCCTTATCGAGAATTGTTGTATTTTGGTTATATTTTTTATTAACAAGAAAATTAAAATAAGTATGGATGGTGTTGATGTCGATGTTAAAGTCAATCGGATATAGTTTAAGTAAGGATAATGTTATATTCCTCACTTTTTTTTAAATCTTAAATCTTACTTGTGATATATTTTATTCTTTAGCCCATTGTTGTTGTTGAAGGTTGTGATTTGTGAGCATTAAAAATATATTTTATTTAAAAAATTGTGTGGAGTGTTGTATTGAATAGTCACTATAAATTCTAGGTTAGTATCAACAATTCACAAGTCAACACTAGTAGAAAACTTATGACTTAGGAAGGGTTAAGATGTCTAGAGACATATCTACGAGGGTTACAACTCATGGGGAACACCTATCATTTTAGCTTCATCACAACGGGTCAAATGGTCTCGACGAGGCTTGAACCTAGGTGGAGAGAGTACAAAACCTACCTCCCAACCATTTCAGCTATTACACTAAGCCCCCTCCCTTGCCTACAAGTTGGAGGGTGGGGCGCTTGGTTACATGAAGAAAAAAAATACCAATGATGTGGGTAGTTTCCTAGACATCCTAATGTGCCTCAACTAGTACCCAGTCCTTAGACTTAGGGACCCCCCTTCTTTTTTCTTTTCAATGTTTGCTTCTTGCGTTACACTTTTTGATGATGTTTCATTAATGAATTTTGAATGTTAGTGGGCTTCAAGGTTTTCTAGCGTTTATGAGTACTGACTTGCTTGATCCTTCTCATGGACCTTAGTGACCCTTACATCTTCCTTTTGGGGTTTTTTTTCAGGTAAAGAGATCTTTGTTGGAATTGGCTTTTAGTGATATTTTTCATCTTTGATTTTAGGCTCAAATTTTTCGAATGAATTCTAGTGTGGAATTCCAACCTTTGCATTCGAAGAATTTTGGTTACTCACCACTCGTCGGCAAACTTCTACATTTGAAAATTTGTATCTTTCAAAAGCTCCTATTTAACTTGTAATCGAGCTCCTTTTTGTTTCTCGATGGTTTTCGAAAATTCTCAATGGCCTGTCGAGCCCTTTTCAAAAATTATCTTTCAAATATCCCCAATAGATCATTAGGAGTTTTTTGGAGTTCTTTCAAATGTCCCAAATGGTTTATCAAGATTCCTTCGAAGTTGCATATTTTGAATGTCCCTAATAGTCTATATGGAGCTTTTTGAAGATGTTCTTTTGAATGCCTCTAATAGTGTATCGAGTTTCTTTTAAACATTCAAACACTTTGATCTTATGAATCCACCCAATAGTTCATCAAGACCCATGATCCAAGTGGATATTGGTGGCCACCCACCTGTTCCAACTTCCAACTGGCTCATCTGGACAGTCGCCAGTTCAACACGTTTCTCTGTAATGGGGACATTTATTTGTAATTGTGGGTTTTGCACTTACGGGGATGTCTTGAAGCCCTACACAGCATCTAGGTGGATATTGGTGGCCGCCCACCTATTTCAACTAGCTTATTTTGGAAGTTTTTATGCCAGTGCATCTTTATGTACTTCTAGGGTCATTTAGGGGCTCTAAACAGTGTTTTATTGGCTTGTCACATTCAAGCTATAGACAGAGTCAAAGTTTGACGACATAATGCGTCGTTACGACCCTGGGAAGTTAATGTACTAACTTACCCCAATGGGGCCCAAATGACTTTTGGCGCTTCATCTCCTAGTGTTAGGTTTTTGGATGTCTAGAGTTTTGGCATTCATGTTTATCATAAAAAGGCCTTTAGAGCCTCATCGTATTCATCTTCTTGTGAATGAGCGTAGTCGTCACATCTCTTCTCAGAGATAAAGTTGCCACCATTCTAGCGAGTCTTGCACTATGTAGTTTTACAATCTATGTACATTTCTTTCATTAATAGATATCATGTATTGTTGTATCTCTCTGTTTCTGGCAATTTTTATGAGTATTTCATTGTCATATCTTTGCTTTCATTTTGTTCTGAAAATAATCTGGATCAGTGGTATCAAAGCAGGTTGCTCTTGATCGTTTTTCAGTGCATGTCCCCGACAAGGTCCAAGTATAGCAAGTTGGGTCTCGAGCTTGTCTCTCTTGAAGATAATCGCTCTCGCACGCCCAAGAAACCCTCTATGGCAGCAGAAAAGAAAAACAATGAAGCAAAAGATTCTATTAACCTATTTCTTGAGAAAGCTCTCGCGCGACAAAGGGACGAAATGATGGAGAAATTTTCCCACATCCTTCAATGCCTGCCAATAGCAACAGACGCATCTTCATCAAGCGGCCACTTTGGAGGAACCTCTCCCTTCAAGGTACAAGTTAATTTCGATATTCCATTATTTGAAGGTCAGATAGATGCAGATGCCTTAGAAAAATGGTTGAATCTGCTAGAAGGTTATTTCTTTGTTCATAATTTTTCTGACAGGGAAAAGATCACCTTCGCACTCCTCAAGGCTCTCCCCCATGTCAAACATTGGTGGGAAACTTATTGGGAGCAAACTTCCACAGAGGAATCTGAAATATATGGGGCCAAGGCCACTTGGGACTTTTTTGTGGATGTGGTCAAGGAACAATACTACCCTGTTGATAACTATGAAGACCAATACATGAGATGGACTACACTACGGCAAGAGAAGAGCCAAACAGTGTCAGAGTTCACAAATAATTTCCATACCTTGGGCACCAAGCTGGTTGTCAAAGAGTCCGAATGACATCTGGTTGTGAAATACCGTGGGGCTCTGCATAGGTACATCCAAACTGAAATGGATTTCCTAAACATCTCATCATTGGGAGCTGCCTATTGATATGCTATCAAAATCGAGCAGAAATTTAGGCACCAAAACAAATGGGAGTTCGGGTCTACAAATCCACAACAACCAAAGCATGGTAAATACGACCCTAACCAACAGCCTCCAGACAACCAGTACAAGACACAAGACAAGAAGGGTAAGGGAGAGACGAAGAATGACATTGGTAAGTGGTGCGACTTCCACAAAATCCATTGGCACAACACCGATGAATGTCACTCGAAACAGTCATTGGTGGTCGAGGTCAAAGGCAAGGAGACGAACCATGATTCAGAATCTGATCTGGAAAATATTGAAAACAAATAGATTATCAACACAGACCCCATTGCATTTCATTGTTGATAATGACAGTCAAAAGAACCTCATCTAAGTTGAGCTTGTCAAACAGTTAGTGTTGTCGACAACACCACACCCGCAGCCATACAACATCGGGTGGCTTCACCAGAGATGAGATCTTTGTGTCAGCCAACAATGTCATCTATCCTATGGAATCCAACCCTTCAAGGATGAGGTAGTGTGTGATGTTGCCCCTCTTGATGTTTGTGATGTTTTTTTGGGCCAACCATATATGTGGAAACATCATGTTGTTTATGAGTCTTGACCTCGTAGTGTCATTATTACTCTAGGGGGTCAGCTCTACAGGATACAAGGGGTAGTTCTGACTATTGTTCCACCAAAACAGTGCTACAAGGTAATCTCTCATACTGCAAAATTCATCCTCTTCATAGTCTGTTCAAAGGATACACAACAGGCCCTTGCAACCACTGCATCCTCAACACCTTCTATCCAGCAGAAGCATATTGTAGAAATTGTTTCTTCACCTATGATGGTGCCTACACAATGCCCCGTCAAGCCCAGAGACAACAGGTTGGTGGAACAGATTCAACCCCGCCAACAACAGGTTTGTGACAGCGTTCCACAAACCAAGCAGCGCAGCTTCTCCAACAAGGCACGCAACTCACCAAGATTCAGATTCAGAAAACACTTTCCCCTCTTCCCCAGGCACTCAACGGAATGGAGACCATTTCTTCCTGGGGGGGATTTGATCCAGGTGGATATCGGTGGCCACCCACCTGTTCCAACTTCCAACTGGCTCATTTGGATAGTTTTTAGTTCAACACGTTTTTTTGTAATGGGGACATTTCTTTGTAATTGTGGCTTTTGCACTTACGGGGATGTCTTGAAACCCTACACAACATCCAGGTGGATATTGGTGGCCGCCCACTATTCCAACTGGCTTATTTTGGAAGTTTTCATGTCAGTACATATTTGTGTACTTCCAGGGCCGTTTTGGGGATCTAAATAGTGTTTTCTTGGCTTTCCATAGTCAAACTGTAGACAAAGTTAGAGTTTGACGACATAATGCGTAGTTCACTAAAATATCTTTCCAACAGGCTATCACACACCTAAAACAAAGATCGTATGCAAAAGTTACGACCCCAAGAAGTTAATGTACTAACTTACCCCAACGGGGCCCACATGAATTTTGGAGCTTCATCTCCTAGGGTTAGGTTTTTGGATGTCTAGGATTTTGGCATTCATGTTTATCATAAAAAAAGCCTTCATAGCCTCATTGCAATCATCTTCTTGCGAATGAACGTAGTCATCACATCTCTTCTCAGAGATAAAGCTGCCACCATTCTAGCGAGTCTTGCACTTTGTATTTTTACAGTCTTTGTATGTATTTTTACAATCTTTGTACATTTCTTTCATTAATAGAAATCATGTATTGTTGTATCTCTCTGTTTCTGGCAATTTTTATGAATATTTCATTGTAATATCTCTGCTTTCATTTTGTTCTGAAAATAATCTGGATCAACCCCCTTTGATTTTCATCTTTGAAATGGGTCCAATGGAATCATCGACCCATATCCATCTTTCGAATGAGCACATATTTCATGATTTCCCAATGGTTTCTGTCCCATTTTTTAAGTTCATGAAAGTGCCTGACAATTCATCAAACATTTATGAAATATATGTCTTTTGAAAATGCCCAACGATTCATTGGGCATCTTCTAAACATTCACTGACACCCCTATCTTTTAGAAGTGCCCAATGGTTCATTAGGTGTTCTTCAAAGATCTTATTTTGAATGTGCCTGATGATCTATTAGGCTACTCTCACAAGTATTTTTCCAAAAACCCCCAATAGTTCATTGGGACAAATCTAAACATTTGGATGGTAGCATCTTTAATATTCCCTCGATGTCATCTTTAAAACCTGCATGATGGATTTATCATTGGGCCTCTCTCTAAAAGGATCATTTTACATGTTCGAAAAGGCCCCAATGGCAAGCCATTAGGTTGATCTGAAGAATTGAATGACAAGTTTAAAATTACCTTGATAGCTTTACGTCCTCATTCTAATGATTTTTCAAAATTTTGGGTGTAACTTTAATGAAATTAAGCTTCAAATATGTTCAACCTTCAAAAGAAAATGCAGTGAAAATTAGGGTGTGCCCATGTTTGAAGCTTTCATTGTGTTCGTTATAAGCTTAGGCCAAGCCATAAATCCCCAATGCAAAATCCTTTACCCAAAGGGTTAAAATCCTATCATACTTTATTGACTCATCTCTTTTGATACATATTGTTGGTTTTTCTAAACTTACTAATGTGCTTTGTTGTCAAAATGGATGACATATTACAAAACCTTCTACATGGCTCCTTAAATGTCAAAACAAAAGTATAATAAATCCAAAGTAAAAAGCACCTCTATGGAGTCTAAACTTAAAGAGCCCATGAGGCTAATTTACACAAATACCTCTAGTTATGTGGGATTGCAACATTCAACTCAATGAGGAGATCTGTTTCAAATGTTTATAAATGAGATGTGATCTATTGCATCTATTTATCCAACACACAAGAGAATGCTTATAATGTGCAAGTCACCAAAATGTAATATACGAGGCAAAATAATGTCCAAAGTCTTGTTAGGCTTGTAAGCACTAAAAGACAAACTTTTGGTTGCAAGTGCTCATGGATGGAGAAAATTGTAATTTTGAATAATTTCATTGAAAATATATTCTTATCATCTTATTCAAGATGAAGACAGTTTTTAAAGGATGATAGGAAGGCCAAGAGTCATTATTTTTATTATAAAAGAAACCTTTTCACCCTTACAAAGGGTGTTTTGCTTGGCATGGTAATCTGAATTCGTTGTTAATTAAGAAGCTCATTGGCCATACTTTTTGTAGAAGGATTATGGTGTATGTATGAATTTGGACTATTATCTATTATTCACATTTTTCAAGGATCATTATAACACTAGATATTACAACAATAAATTTCTTCTCATGTTTATTCTCTCTACTCTTACTTTTTCTTATAAATGGTGTTGACATATGAATGTAGAACTGTGGCTTTTAGTTTAATTATAGGTTTACCAAGTGGTTTATTGTTTGTTATCCAAAATTTTCCACAATTAATAATATAATAAACTGATTTACGTTAATATTTTATTTTATTTATGTCGGTTTTATATATGATAATGTTCTTAATTCCTAGCTAGGAGAAATTAAAATAAGACGACATTCTCCATTTATAATTTAAAATCATAAAACCAACAGTGGCAACTAAGCCATAGTCTAGAGGGTTTGATATTCCAAATGAAAAAGGTTTAATTCGGCCCTTTCCTCATGTGAACCTATATAGGTTACGAAGGGCATTTACTTGCATCAACACCTAGTTTGATGTTTTGAGTAAGGATCCATATCCATGGGTAAAAGGTTATGACTTTCATTCTCACTCGATGTTGTTGTATCATCACGTTTCATTAAAAAGAAAATCATAATAAGTTCCAGTGGCATAGGTACCTTGACAGACACCTGGATTTGGTGTTTTGGTTAAGGGTCTATATTCATAGGTGACAGGTTATGAGTTTCAATCTCGCTCAATGTTGTTGCATCATTACATCTCCATTAACAAGAAAAACAAAATAGGTAACAATGGCGTGGGTACTTTGTCGTGGTTAAGGATCCATATCCATGGATTAAAATTGTTACAAGTGTTATTATTAATACTCTCCTATAATTGGGAAGGGCATGCTTGTCGTAGCGATAATATATAGCATCTTGTAAAAACAAAACATAGTGTTTTAGGTTTTGAGATATAAGGTGTTGAGACTTGTCGTGGTTTAGTGGTGAATTGACCACTTATATTTCATGATAATAACTTAGGTTAAATATTTAGCAGGGGTGGACCTTTTGATCATGTTGAGTGAGTGTTATGATGTGTGAAATATTTTTTTTATTAATAATTTCTCTTTTGATTGATCCATAAGGAGCTATGAACCTCAACTTCACATTAACCCAATACATAGCCACTTTAAGATAAAGGAGAGAGATTTGAATCCTACACTTGTCCTAATCAATAGCAATGCTTTTCCCTATACACCATAGGGTGACCCCCTATAAAATGTGAAATCATGTTAATGTAGTAAACATTGATTTCATGTTAATGTAGATAGAGTGTTAAAGTTGATCATTGTTCTAATGCAATCTTTGCATATGAAATTGAGTGCAAGCCATCGGTGGAGCCTAAAATATTTTTTTGTCTAATCCCTTATTATGAGTGGTTTATCTCTTAATAACATCATTTAACCCACATGTATGTTTGTTTTAGCATAAATGTCATAACTGGGGTAAACATGCATCCCTTAAGCGCCTCTTTTGGCACTTTTATTATGTTAATTCCACATGGAATTGGGTCATCACATTTCATGGCCAACTTCTTACTACATCCATATATACCCCACAATATTACCCTTCTAGAGGATAAATTACATTGTGTTATCAAGTTTTGGGCAACATGGTAACTATTTTGAATTTGGGAAATTTTCCTCATCTATAAAATACAAAATGATGCTATGTTTAATAAAGCATAATCTTATAGGAAACTTTTTTATCACCTATAAAGGATGCAAACCCTAGCCTTCCACTAACATTTGTTTGAATGTGATGGATCCATCTTTGTGGGGAGATGAACCCCCTGTAGACACAGACACCGCCGTCTTTCATGTTATGGTTGCAGTCACGTCTGCAACATCTAAAGGTCAACCAAGAAGATTTGTGAAACAACCAGAAACAATTCTTAAAATTCCTAATCCAGGAACTCACTCAAGACAAATGACACTAGTGATGGAAAAAAGAGGGTTAATAGGTCAATTTACTAGGGCATGGTCATCCCCCAGGTCAATGACTATTTGGATTCAATAGAACCAACAAGTACATATCAAGGGCCAATTGACATATTTCTTTTGTGGTTGAGGCTATTACGCCTTCCTCTTCCAATCCAAAGAGGATATGGATTTAATATCTAGAAGCGGACCTTGTTTCATGGGTACTATAGGAATGTATATAAACATGTGGAGTCCTGACTTTAACCTTGAGAATGACATTTCATCTGATGTTCCAATTTGGGTGCATCTTTCTCACCTTCATCTACACTACTAGAATGACAAGACCCTAAGATGCATTGTGAATACCCTAGGGAGATTTATAGATAGAACTATTCCAAAAGAAGGTTTGTTTTCCTGTGTTAAGATCTACGTAAAATTTGACTTGGAGAAGGGGATTCTAGAAGCAGTCCTTCTAAACTTGAACAACTGGAAACATGAGCAACCCTTGGACTATGAACAACTCCCCTTCAAATGTAAATTTTTCCATGAATATGGCCACTCTGCAAAAAAATGCAAGAAAGTGACTCAAGTAGCTCGTTTGGTGCAAGAAAAAGAGTAGCAATGGAAAATATTCAAAAGAAAGGTAAATCCCAAACATGCAATGCCAAAGAAGAACCTAAAATCATCTTCTTCTACTTCACGTCAAGGGGTAGGCATAAGACCACAAGTCGTTAATCAACCCAAACAACAAGTACAACACAAATCGAATCAAACTGGCCTATCATCTAATGGAATGCTAGAAAAATCTCTAGTTAAAAACCTATTACCAAAGACAAATATAAATGAAGTCATGTTTCAGGAAGAATTTGTTATCACATAGAATTGCAAGGGTCAAAAATCATTTCAGTTTTGATTTTTAGTCATAGGTTTTCATCAAGTTTTAGGTTTTTTATGTCCCTTTGCTCTAGTCATTTTTCAAATTCTTGATTTAAATAAACTAAGGTTAGTTTTGGCTTTGGTCTAGAGTCATTGGGTTATGCCTTGCTACCATAACAAGTTGGATAAATATTCATGAGTCACATCTTTCAAACTCTCCTTCAGTACCCTGAAATGTCACACCTCTGTGTTGTACGCAGACCCTCCCCTTTTGTCACCTTTTACCTGTTTAGTTGTCAAATCAATTTTGATCTGTGCGCTGCTAACTCACTAGGAAAGTTCGCAACGCATTCATAGGTATACCATGCATTCATTGCCATCATTGCATTTATGGATCGTGTCAAAGAAGATCTCATTGTTTTCAGAGCTGATATTTTAAAACAAATGTCCATGGATTATGTCATAAAGGATTCTAACTATTTTCTCCAAGGGTGCAAATCATATTTGAGCTCGGCGTTGCGAACCTGGTGCTACAAACAGGCGTTGCATACCCGGTGCTACAGACAGACACTATGAACTCAGTGTTGCGAACTTGTTGAAGAGGAGAGTTGGAGGTTGAGCTACTTGCATACATTCCCATTCAAATTTAACAACACCAACAACAAACACAAGTCCATCAGGTACTCGATGAATATTTATACTTTGTCTAAAGGCTGAAGGAGAGGTTTTTCCTTGTCTCACCCCTCAGTGCTGCAAACTGTGTTATTTTTTTGTGGATTGCTTTCACATCCATTTTCTTCATGCTCTAAACCCTGCCTATCAAACCTCATCTAGCCTTCCCACTACCTAAATTCATTTGATCCTATGATATTTTCCAATGATGCGAACTCTCTGTTCTGGCGCTGTGAACCTTTTTCTGCAAATTCATCGTTGTGAACCCCCTTGTTCCATTTTTGTTGAGAGCCTTCCTCTGCATACTTGACAAGCTCAAATTCAAAGGAGTGACTCTACACCCTTTTCAACTTGGATTTTTGGTTGATCAACTGTCAGATTAAGTTTAAAGATTACATGCATTTTTCATATTGCTAAAGGATATTGGTATTGTCATAAAATCCCTATTTCAAGCAGAGAATTCATATGTGTCTTTCTCTTATTGTAAATTCCAGTTGCCTATCATTGTATCTTTTGTTTGAAGACTGCACTCTCTCATCCCTAAATGTGCATAAAGTGAATTCTATAGAAATCATGTACTTGGTCATCCTATGGAAAAAAAACTTGTTATCAAAACCCTAGTATCTTATAGCCATGTTTTCATACATATACATATTATTACAACTCACAGAAAACATTCCTCATCAGCAATCATGGACAACCCACAACACAAGAAGACTCATAAGGGAGGTGAAATAGTAAGGACAGAGCCTTATGATATGCATATTTTTTTATTTTGAACCCTTGATCAGAGAGGCTTTCCAGAGGGTAGGTTGCATCAACTTTTGTCAAAAAATGCAGAGGGGGCACCCAAAGGTGGCTAGGGAATTTGCACTAAATTTCAATGGGACCAAAACCAGGGTTGGAATATTGGAATTTGAAGTTTTAGAATTGTCCATCTCTGTTGCAATAGAGATACTTAACACTAGAGAAAATTGGTTCAAGGCTATGACACTAAATGCCTCTTTCTCCAAGGAGTTTCTCAAACCAGAATACCAGGAAGACAATCTGTCCAAAGGGGTACCCAAAAATCATATGCTTGAAGGTTTTGATAAAATGTTGAAGGTGATTTAGAGGTATTTCACCTGCAAGGGAAGATTTAACATGGTATACCAATACCATATCAAATTGTTGTTACACTTCACAGGGAAACAAATTATAATCCTCCCTTTTATTTGTTCAGAAGTATTAGCAAGATGGTTGACAGAGTTCAAGCCAAATCCAAGAAAGTGGACACTAGTGTTTTCCACTCAGATCTTATCAAAATGCTAGTGATGGAAGAATTGAGAAAGAAAAACACAGATTGGGAAACATTCATCAATTCTTCACAATTTCAACTGAATGTTTCCCCCACTCCACAGTCCAAGCTTCAAAGCCGTGTTCATGATGAGAAGACTGTATATTCAGAGGTGAGCAAGAAGAAAAAGAGTATTACGATTGCTAAATCTGATAGAGCCAAAAAGGGAGATGAAGAAGGATGACCTTCACAGTCTTCACAGAGGGAAGCTTCACGCATGCCAGATCCCACTCTAATGAAGGTTCCTTCAAGCAAACCCACAAGCCTAAGAGGCAGATAGTTRGTGTTTCCTTCACCCAGTGCAACTGACAAGGTCAAAKCTAGGAGGCCTCTTACYAGAGCAGCAGCCAAGCACGAAATATCTGTGAAGGATGATGCAGTAGGAGTTTCAGCCCAGAGGAAAGGTAAATCCATAGCTGTTGAAAATCTTGTTGAAATTATTGACATCACTACTCCTCAAGAAGAGAGCAATCCTACTTTTAAGAGGCTMAAAAGACAAATTAAAGAGGCAAGGGCTGAAGTTGATGAACTGAAGAAGGAGGAGTTGGTTTCAAAGAGGAAACTTAAGGGACTCATGGACATGTATCATGAAACTATTGACAAAGCCAGATTTATTGTCAAAAGGTTCCTGCCCCTCTACAGGCAACTCATAAACCTCTACAGACAGAACAAAGCTCACTAGGCACAAATCAGAGAACTAAAGGCAGAGCTACAACCTTTCAAAGAGGAGTTAGCTAAGAGAAAACTAGATATGTTTGCTAAAGTTGCTACCAGGAGGAGCTCCAGAGTTGGAAAATGAAGAAGTTCAACCCCTTAACCCATATCAGTTTTTGACAAGTTTCCTGTTTTTTGTATTTTACAATTTTGAGGATGGTCATGCTTGATAAATCATGTTTAGCTACTGGGGTGTTATCTTCTAAGTCACGTATCATGATCATAAGTTATTACAACAGTCTGTGGCATGAGAGATAGTTTTTTGAACACTTTAAGGCGTTATCAAATGAAATAAGTTGCTACAGGAAAGTTCACAGCGCATGGTGCTATGAACTGGCTTATACAGACAGGCATTGCGAACTGGCGTTGCAAACTCAGGTTTTGGAGTTTTGAAGGGAGGAACAATTGCCAGGTGTCAGAGATCGATGCAAGCTAATTGTATGATGGTCATTTACAAGTTGGGAGGCCACCTGCTAAAAGGGAGAAGCACTCAAAGGGACACTTCATCAACCATAAAGAAGGTGTTCAAGACGTTGCCAACATCAGCCTAAATTTTAGCATTTTGTTGTTTTCTATTATCCACCTGTTGCCATGCCACTTTGAGGGCACAAGGATCCTATGATAAGGTTGTTATTCAAATTATAGTGATGTCACTAGCAGTCTAGGTTATAAAAAAATTATTGTAAGTCTGATAGAGGGTTTGAATGGTATAAGAGGGGACTCACTTTTGATATTGTGTGTATTACATAAACACCTTCTATTTTTATATATCATATGTAACACACCCAACCCCTAAATACCCTTTCTAGGGATGGGGCATCAAATTTTTGTTTTTCCTAACTATCTCAAATCTTAATTCTGGGCTCTCCATTGGCTATTGCTCACCACGAGCTTTCTAACGGTCGCCACCACACTAAAATCTGAGCTCTTGTTTGCAAGTTATTACCTCTCGAAGTTATCCGAGCATTATTATTTGGGGTCTTCGACATTCGACGTTGAACACCCCTTTTTCTTACTCCCCGAAGTCTCGAAATCTCGCCACGTGGATTTAGCCATTCTATGATCAACGTTCGGCGTTTTACATTGAACGTCCCTTTTTCGGCATTCGACACTTGACGATCAACGTTAAAACTTTTGGTCGTTCGACGTTCGACGATCGTCGTTGAATGTTCGACGATCGATGTTGAACATCCCTTTAATATATTGCACCTCAATTCTTCCGAACTCCCGAAGTCCCAGACTCCCGGTCATGTCACCTACCATGTTGGCTAGGCGAGCACGAACCAGAAGCTGACACACAACGAGGGCCGGGGGGACATGTGTCCTCATTATCGGGTGATAGGTGATATACCCTAATAGGCATAAGGGGTCTGTGAATCATCCATATCTGGGTGACATGTGGCACCTTAGTTATGGGTCCACGTCACCCTGGATGACATCATTGAGCCACGTCAACCCCCGACATACAACCTTCTAACTCCTTTCAAATCTCATGGTTAAGATCTGTCTACGTAGATCCATAGATCCACGATTCCCGCTACTTCGCGAATTCGGGCTTCAGAGCTTACCAATTCCTCAAGTTGCAAATTCCCCGAAGAGCCAAGTTTCCAGACTCTCTAATCTGGTGCCACATGTCCTCATCCTACCAACGACTGAGATTCATTTCGTCGTTCGCGACTTCGGAGGTTTTCACACTCTAAAGACTCTTGGCCAAGTTCCTCCGAAGTACCAAGTCTCTGGACTATAGGATCTCTTGACACGTGGCCTCTCATCCAACGGCTTAAGTCCAACATGCGACTTTTTATAGGAAACAAGTGGGGGCCACGTGTCGGTCTACGACGCATTCCCAGTTGGTTAGGCCGTTAAGAGGGGTTCTCAACGAATTCTTTAGATCGACGATTGAGAGGGATCCCGAAGAATCCGAGGATTGACGCTCCACGTCACTTCAAAATTTTGACATTCAGGAGTTCGGCGTGTATCTTCCAACTTCCTCTCCAGACCATGACCAATCTATCACCACGTGTACCTAGATTTCAAGGACATGAATTACTACAGATTGTAGAGCTCTAGGGAAACTTGCACATCCCTATACCACCAAATACCTGAACTTCTGGATAGTCATTGATATGTGGACACACGTCCCTCTATTATCAACTGTCCAGATTAACTTCGCGACTCTAGCATTCGGGAGTTTTCGAGCTAGACCACTCCTATTCTCCCAAAGTGGATCTTCACCGAAGTGCTTAACATTACCCTTCCTAAGTCCAATCTAACAGCTGAGAGAAATCTCCACTGGATCCCCAGATCTACGGCCCTCATCAATTCACGACTCCAACCTTCAATTGTTTTCAAGGGTTGTGGAGTCATAAATCCCGAAGTCCTGAAGCCAAAGTAGCTTCGCTCCTTTCGGGCTTAGTGAGGGGTTCCCAACCCTAGGTCATATGGGATCATATTTGGATTCTAGGCTACACTCAACTCTTAGTCGAGACTTGATTAAGGCCATGGATATGAGCCCTTGGTCACCTGGGTGGATAGTCTGAAGGAAACGTCCTTCTCCCACATTTTTGAACTTGACATTCTCGCTAAGGTAAACTCAAAGGGTCAATAGGACTTAGACGTTTCAGTTAATCCTACCCCGACTCTCCTGCAGATTCACATACCATAACTCTCTAACGACTAAACTGAGGTAAATCAAAGACCATGTAAATATATAAGTTTACATAAGAAAATGAGCAGTTCTAATAATTATTCAAATACTACAAGACTTAACCATAAACACAGGCATTCAATCATTGCATCCAATATATTACACAAAGTATGAAAATACTTATCAGAACTGGAAAATGTGAAGCGACTGCTGAAAGGGGTGCTTGTTTCCTCCCAACCATAGGCACAACCACTCCTGACGGATTTACTGTTGGCCACCCCCAAGCTAGAACATGATGCTCTAAGAGATATTCTTCCTCCTTGCTCCACAATAGTCAGGGATGAAGGTTACTCTCCTCCTCCCACAGGATCTTGGCAACCAGTTTTCTCTACTCTAAGTAAGGAGGTATGCACGACCACTTCCTTAGTCACTCGTCAACCTCATTTACCATCTT
>JASDQU010508519.1:20884-32142 GCA_032191745.1 Picea mariana | reverse complement strand
ATTGTATGAGGAGCAATGGTGTTGATGAGGGAGTTCGGTGTGGAACTCTGTACAAGTTGTTGGGAAGAACTTATACTAATGGGTGTAACAGTTCCGTTGTCCTTGAACAAATAAATACAGAAGACAAGACCAATATTGTCCATCAAAATAAGACCATGTTGTGGCATCAAAGACTGGGATATATTGGAGAAAAGGGCCTTCGAACACTACACGGTAAAGTTATTGTTGAAGTTATGTCTAATTGCACTCTGGATTTTGATTTATGTGAACATTGCATATATGGTAAATAGAATCGAGTAAGATTCCCATCTGGTTCTACAAGACAAAAGGGGATCTTAGAGTTGATACACAGTGATGTGTTTGGACCTGTTCCTGTTCATCCCTAGGTAAATCTGTGTACTATGTTTCATTCATAGATGATTTTTCAAGGAACACATGGATTTATTTTCTTAGAAATAAATCTGAGGTATTTGATAAATTTAAAGAGTTTAAGGCTCTGGTAGAAAATCAAACAGAAATAAAATAAAGGTATTGAGAATAGATAATGGTGGATAATTCTGCGGAAGTGAATTCGAAGAATTCTGTAAGAAGTATGGTATAGAGAGGCAAAAGACTACTCCATACAATCCTCATCAAAATGGATTTGCAAAAAGAATAAACAGGACAATGATGGAAAAAGAAAGGAGCATGCTCAACGGTGCCGGGTTGGGACAAGAATTATGGGYAGAGGCAGTGGGTACAGCATGTTACTTGGTCAATCGATTGCCTTCATCAGTGCTGGATGATAAAACTCCACACAAGATATGGTCTAGAAATAAACCCTCTCTTCAACATCTTAGAGTGTTTGGTTGTGATGCTTATGTACATGTTCCAAAGGAAAATAGGAGTAAGCTGGATAAAAAGGATGAAAAGTGTATCTTTATTGGTTATAAAGATGGTGTGAAAGGTTATAAACTTTGGAACCCAAAAACCAAGAAGATTGTTTACAGTCGAGATGTTGTTTTCAGAGAGGTAAAATATGTGTCCAAATAGGAATTCCTACCAATGCAAGATGAATCTGAGAAAATAGAGCTTGAGTTGGGTGATGCAAAATATGAATCATCTGAAGAAGAGAAAGAAGAAGAACCTCATACCCTAGTATTGAGGAGATCAGTGAGAGATAAAAGGAAACCAAAAAGTTATAGTCCACCTGATTTTTGTTCCAATTTTTCTTTATCTATTATTGATGATGATCCCAGAACTGTCACAGAAGCAGAGAATTCAGAGGACAGTAAACTCTAGAATAAGGCCATGGTTGAAGAAATGGATGCTTTGGATAAGAATGAGGCATGGGATATAGTTGAGTTGCCAGCTGGAAGAAAATATGTTGGTAGCAAATGGTTGTTTAAGAAGAAGTTTAATGCACAAGGTAAAGTGGAGAAATATAAAGCTCGCTCAGTAGCAAAAAGTTATTCCCATGTAGGGGGAATTGACTTTGTTGAGATTTTTTCTCTTGTTGCTAAGTTAAATTCTATTATATTTCCTTTATCTATTGTTGTTGATTTTGATCTTGAAGTGGAATAGATGGATGTGAAGACAACATTCCTAAATGGGGATCTGGAAGAAGAAATCTACATGAAGCAATCGGAAGGCTTTGTAGTGAAGGGAAAGAAAGAGCTGGTCTGTAAGATAAAGAAGTCACTATATGGTATGAAGCAATCACCTAGGATGTTGTGCCAAAAGTTTGACACATACATCCTTGGATTGGGATTTGTAAGAAGTAGGGTTGATCACTATGCATATTCCAAGAAGGTTGGTAATCACTTCATTTATGTAGTGTTGTATGTTGATGACGTATTGTTGGTAGGAAATAACATGGATTTTATCAAGGAGGTGAAATCGCAGCTATCCTCAAAATTTGACATGAAGGATCTCGGTGCTGCTAACTTCATTCTTGGAATTGAGATTAAAAGAGATCGTGAAAATAGGAAACTCTAGTTGAATCAGAGAAAATATGTTGAGACGATATTGCAAAGGTTTAATATGCATGGAAGTAAACCGGTCAAGGTTACTATTCCTATAGGTGTAAAGTTATCTACAGATCAGTGTCCCAAGACACAGGAAGAAGAAGAGGACATGTACCATGTTCCATATGCCAGTGCAATTGGTAGTTTGATGCATGCAATGGTCTGTACTAGACCGTACATTGCACATGTAGTGGGAGTTTTGAGAAGGTATATGCAAAACTAGGGAAAGAGCATTGGACATCAGTAAAGAGGGTCTTCAGGTATCTTCGTGGCACTACCAGTTATGGATTGTGCTACCAAGGAAGACCAGGATTGGACAAAGTGCTGGACATACATGGATTTGTTGATGCAGACTGGGCTGGAGATCTGGATCGTAGAATATCTGCAAGTGGGTATGTGTTTAACCTATTTGGAGGAGAAATTAGTTGGACGAGAAAAAGGCAGGCTGTAGTGGCACTTTCAAATACAAAAGATGAATACATGGCAGCCACTCATGCAAGCAAGGAAGTAGTATGGTTACACATATTGTGTTCAGGTATTGGATTGGTACAACAAGCAGTGAAATTAGATTGTGACAGTCAGAGTGCTATCTTCTTGGAAAAGAACCCAGCTTATCATTCGAAGACAAAGTATATTGATGTTCAGTATCACTTTGTGAGAGACATGGTTGATGAAAAGAAGGTGTTGTTGGAAAAGGTTGACACTTTGAAGAATGTTGCAGATTCATTGACAAAGTCTGTAAGCACAAAAAATTTCTCCTGGTGTAGAGTAACAATGGACATTGCTGCCCTAGATTATTGACTAGATAATCCCCAAGACCTCTGGATGCAAAGAAAACAACAAGTGGGATAATGTTGGGTATGTGTTATATTATTTGCGTGTGTGTGTGTGGGCGCGTCAGATATGACAACTGCGTCTGACGATCCCTCTAGTAGTGTTCTTCGTGTCGTGTGCATCGGGTTCTTTCCTAGGGGGGTCCCAGGGGGGGTATGTATTCCCCCCTAGTTACACGCAATGTTTGATAATGGGAAGTAGCCCAAGGCCAACAGGGTTCGAGGAAGTGCCCCCAAATTTTTTTTTTGGGTGGTTTTTTGCTATTTTTAGTGGATTCTTCTATTTTTAGCGGTTTTGTAAATTAATCCCGGATTAAGGGATTAGGGTTTTGGTATCTATGGAATACCTAAAAAAATTGTATATATATTGTATGGTGAATGGTGAAATTCGATATAATGAATATAAGAAAGGTTTTCCCGGTTGAGGGTTTTCGGTATAAAATCTCTATGTACTCTGTGTATGAGCCATTGATTAAATTATGTTTTTCTTAAGAATCTATAGGCATTGATTTACTTCACAGGTTTAAAACTTACACAAAAGTACCACCCATCCCTGGAGCCTCTCATGTGTCAGGAGTTAAATAAGCTACTAGATGCTAAAATTATGTTCTAGGTTAGACACTCTGCATGGGTAGCAAATTTGGTTCCTGTGAGGAAAAAGTCTCAGGAGATCGGCCTGTGCATAGATTTCAGAAACCTTAATAGAGATTCAGAAAAGGACAAATACAAAGTCCCACCAATGTAGCAACTCTTGCAGACCCAGAAAGGATTAGGGCTATAGCTTAGCTTCCCTTACCCCAAAACAAAAGGGCTATGCAATTGTTCTTTAGGAAAATCAATTTTGTGAGGAAATTCATCCCCGATTTCGCTGAAACTATCAAACCCTTACAAAAAATGATCTGTAAAGATGTCGAATTTAAGTGGGATGATGAAAGAAAGAGTTCTTTCAACAATATTAAGGCTGCAATATCCCAAGCCCCAATGTTGTGAAGTATCGATTTTAGCAAAGATTTCTTCCTCTATACTTTTGCCTCTGACCAATTGTTAGCTGTAGTATTGACTTAGAATATGATGACAACAATGAGGCCCTGATATAATTCATGAGCACTAATATCCAAGGGGATGAACTAAATTACCCTACTATAGAGAAGCATGCTTATGCGGTATACAAGGAAGTGAAACACTTTAGGTCTTACATCCTTAATAACCATACCAAATTCATCGTGCCTCAGCCTGCGGTCTAATCCCTATTCACTCAACAGGATGTGGGGGAAAGAAGAGGAAGTTGGATGTCAGAGATCCAAGAATTTGATGTAGATATAAAACCTACTAAACTGGTTAAAGGACAAGGGTTATGCAATCTGGTAGTTCAAGCTGAGGACCAAGTAAATGAACATCTCAAATGGGACAATGAAATAGCATTGTGGTGTGGTGAAGCTTCATATGTATCCCTAGGGAAGGAGTCTTGGTATAATAAAATGACTTATCTCCTGCATCATCGAAATTGCCCAGAAAACCTAAATCCTAGGGAAAGGAGAGCCCTTAGGTTAAAATCATCACAATATCACCTCATAAATTAGGTGCTCTTTTGTGTTAATTATGGTGGGGTAATTTTAAGATGTCTTGAACGTGAAGATGCAGACGAAGTTCTGAAGGAGCTCCATGATGGTCTTGCAGGTGGACATTTCACAGGAAAAACCACTGCTCATAAAATACTCAAAGATGGCTATTATTGGATTACTCTGTTCAGGGACGCTCACACATATGCTATAGACTGCAAAACTTGTCAAATAAGCATGGGGAGGGAAAAGAGAGAAGTTGTCCCACTATAACCGGTGGTCGTTTCCAGGCCATTCAAGCAATGAGGATTAGATATAATAGGAGAAATTACATTGAGTTCTTCAAAAAAACATAGATACATACTAACTGCCACAGATTATTTCACAAAATGGGCAGAGTTCATCCCTCTGACTCATGTAAATGAAAAGGTGGTGATCCAATTAATAGAACAACAACTGATCAAAAGGTTTGGTGTGCCCTATGTCCTTGTTTTTTATAATGCCACTTAATTTTATTCCACCCTATTAACATAGTTTTCTCTAGATAAAGGAATCATAATCAGATACTCTACAAACTACTATCCACAGGGAACAGAGTGGAAGAATCGAGCAATAAGAACCTAGTGAGTATAATAAATAAAACAGTTCCATAAAATCAAAGGAATTGACACAGTTCACTACATAACGCCTTATGGGATGATAGAGTAACACCCAAGGAAGCCATAGGTAATTCCCCATACTTTATAGTATACGGACATGAAGTCATTCTCCTGAGCGGGATATATATTCCATCTCTTCAACTTACTCAATATTTGAGAGGACAACCGTCATCAGTCATAAAACAAAGAATTGATAACCTCCTCATGTTAGAAGAAGAAATGGAGAAAGAAAAATCAAATTTCATAGCTCTTCGACATATAGTTAAAAGGTTTTTTGATAAGCATAAGGCTAAAGAGAAGAATTTTTAAGTGGTAGACTTAGTCCTAAAATGGGACAGAGAAAATGAGCCGAAAGGAAAACATTATAAGTTTCAGAATCTTTCGCTTGGACCTTTCCAGGTGGATGATAATAATTGGGTAGGAACGTATTGGTTTCATAATCTAAGAGGGTAACCTAAAGCCCTCCCAGTGAATGGCCAATTCCTAAAACAATATTTTCTCTTAAAAAAAAATGTGTGTGTGTGTTTTCACGATGTTTTGTTGTAGGACAGGTCGATTGCAGAATCCATTTTTGTTTTTTTTTCTTGGTATATTACTTATGTGCTTTTGAATATTGTATTTAGCAAAACATTGGTTAACCTCAATTCATGTGATATGATGAACTCTGTTCCTAACTCATCTTTTACATGAAACACAAGAAGCATTGGGAGACATGCGGTTATTTTAAAGAGTTTTCTATCTAACCTGTAGAAGAACAACCTTGAAAAAATGATGAAGTGTCTTCCTGGTGGTCTGGTAAAACCTTAAAGGAAAGGTGGTAAGATGGAAAGGAATACATGTACCTGGAAGACAGAGCTAGCAAAAAATTCACGTTAACCATCTCATTTTTCAAATAAAAAAGTTCCTCCTCTCCCACTCGCTCAGGGCATTCTGCCAAAATAAAAGAAACAATATAAAATGAGTGAACAGTAGGAGAGGGTATGCAAATAATTTTTCCAGGGCTATGGATGATCACTGGTAGCGGAGAAAGGTTTTTGACATTGGGGTGACTCCATCGGGGCTATGAATGCTCACTGACAGTTGAGAAACACCATATAAAGTTAATAAGGATAACTAAAGGGCTTGGGGCCAATGAATGATTTACTCAAATCTTGTCAAAGGGGGAGTTAGTCAGGGTTACATGAAATGAAGGTGGAATAAAGGTTGAAAACCCCACAGGCAGGCCCAGATGCATAAATAGGGGAAGTTCAAATGCAAGGATAAAAGAGGCTCTGATTAAAATCTAGTTAAGTTCTTAACCATCTTTTACATCAGCAGAGCCCAAGGTAGGAACATAGATTCTTATTTCACCCAGTAAGTCACCATTTGTTGAGCACTCAAGACACCCTAAAAAATCCTCTGGCATTTTTTTACTTTTTTGGGTACCACTTGATCTTCTTCACTATCTGATTCAATTTCATTCTTATAAAATGTTTTCTCTTTGTGTATTTTCATGAATCTCATCACCCATTCAGGTTTTCTGGAACTTATGAAACCTCATGACTAAAAAATACCTTAACACTTGAATAAAGAATCGATAGCCAAACACTTGACCGAACGCGCTCAGGGTCGACATCATAAGGAATTCAAAGA
Source organism: Picea mariana (assembly GCA_032191745.1). NCBI lineage: Eukaryota > Viridiplantae > Streptophyta > Pinopsida > Pinales > Pinaceae > Picea > Picea mariana. Next base: position 25,453 of record JASDQU010508519.1, on the reverse strand, counting down.
AGGAAATGGAACCACTCAAAAAATCTCAACCGTCAAGCGTTGATATCCATCAACATCGAAAAAAGGAAGTTTAGATTTGTGCATAGTGATATCTCTGATAGCCGATTCCGCTTCGACATTGGTAAAAGACGGTATGGGACAAGATTTAATGAAGAATAGAAAGACATCGTTGATAGTTGATGCCCGATGCGCTTATCAGAATCAGGGAAAACCTAGAAGGATCACACAAACATTCTAACCATGATAAAAGTTATTCCCGATCGCCGATTCCATATGTATCTTTGGCATCGAGACTTTTTCAAAGAAGTCTATCCAAAAACACTTGATAAGTTTATCACTGATTGCCTAGCCTAGATACTTTTTCGGCATCAGAAATATAAGGTTTGTTTTAGATCGAATAACTTAATGAAATTCTTGACTCCGATTAATACACGCTAATTAAGTCAGGGGTCTTCAACGCCACATGTCTTTACTGGGTAGAAGGATTGTATGGTCTGGTTTTATCCCAAGCCATTCTTGGTTCCCTAGGTCTGAGTCACACCTCTGAGTCAGAATTTTCCATGAAAAATTGTACAATAAGATCGATCGACGTCAGATATTTTTGCAGGAGGACATCAACGAAAACGTTCATAGAAAATCCCAGATCCCTATCCACCCACTAAGAGACCGACACGATGGGATCTTTTAGCATTATATATGATCATATTTTGAGTATTTATGTAATATCTCAGATATAAAAAGTATGCAGAACATAAATAAAATTATAGAAATGGTAGAATAACCAAAACAATCACCACAATAACACTGAAATGATATCAAAATAACACTAGAAAGAGCACTTTGATTCTGAGAGCAATGTTCATGGGCCTCTTCGATGGGTAAACCTCCAGTCGAGCAGAGCTCTATTAAAATAATATCTAATCTAGGGTTCCCATACCCTCGACTCTTATTTATACTAAATATGTCTATCAATAGAACCATCTAGAGGAAGATCCTTCTAGAAGCAGAAGCTTCTATTAGGTCTTCTTACATTCGACTTATTCTAATTTATTTCAAGGCATTATTAATATTGACCTTTATTACATCAGAATACATTGTGCTACCTGTGTGAGGGGTTAGGTCCATAACATGTCCCCCCCCTTAAAAACAACCTTGTCCTCAAGGCTTGAGATGTGGAAATTGTTGCAGAATGGTAGTTGGTTCCCAAGTGGCATTTGCTAGAGTTGTATCTTTCCACTGGACTAACACTTCCTTGATGGTTCGCTGACACACGTGATTCTCATGCTAGTCTAAAAATGATTGTGGTTGTATCCAAATGGATTCTTATTCGTCCAACTCGGAAAGGTTGGTTTGAGTTTGGCACTTAGCTCCAATCACCTTCTTTAGGCATGAAACATGAAAAACAGGATGTAGCTTAGAATNCCCCCTTAAAAACAACCTTGTCCTCAAGGCTTGAGATGTGGAAATTGTTGCAGAATGGTAGTTGGTTCCCAAGTGGCATTTGCTAGAGTTGTATCTTTCCACTGGACTAACACTTCCTTGATGGTTCGCTGACACACGTGATGCTCATGCTAGTCTAAAAATTATTGTGGTTGTATCCAAATGGATTCTTATTCGTCCAACTCGGAAAGGTTGGTTTGAGTTTGGCACTTAGCTCCAATCACCTTCTTTAGTCATGAAACATGAAAAACAGGATGTAGCTTAGAATGACTAGGCAAAGCCAGCTGACAGGTCACCTGTCCCACATTCTTGAGAACTGTATAAGGACCATAAAATTTGGGCACCAACTTCTAACAATGGTCTACCTTGAGGGAAGTTTTCTTGTAAGGTTGTAGTCAAAGAAACACCTGATCCCCTTCTACAAAATGACGTTCAGAGCAACATTGATCTTCTTGTTTCTTCATGTGATTCTGGGCTAGGGCCAAATTCTCTTTGAGGGTAGGGAGAATAGCCTCTCGAGCTGTAAGCATTTGGTGAACTACCTGGACCTTCGAAAGACAACTGGTAAATATGACAGAACTGGCGGTGGATTTTGTACATATACTACTTCAAAAGGATTCATGCAAGTAGCTGTATGGTTTTGAGTATTGTACCACCATTCAACTAGTGGTAACCATTAAGCCCACTGATTTTGATTTTTTGATGAAAAACACCTCAAATATGTTTCCAAACACTTTTTGACAACTTCAGTTTGATCATCCATCTAGGGATGATAAGTTGTGTTGATATGCAATTGGGTGCCTTGTAGCTTGAATAGGTCTTGCCAAAAAAAATTGGTGAAATTTGGGTCGCGATCAGAAACAATAGAATGTGGCATGCCATGAAGCTTGACGACCTGATCCACGAAAAGTTGAGCCAGTGTGGATGTTGTAAATGGGTGTTGAAGAGCACAAAAATGAGAATACATGGAAAGGCGATCAACTACCACCATGATGACTGATTTATTGCCTGATTTAGGTAAGCCTTTAATAAAATCCATCGAGATATCCCTCCAAATAGCAGGTGGAATCGGAAGACTTTGTTGTGTGCCAGGATATTTGACTATTTCTCCCTTGTTTCATTGACACACATCACATTCAGCCACAAAATTAGAAATGTATTGTTTCGTACCATCCCAAAAAAAAAAGAGTTTGACCTTGTCATAGGTTTTGGTAAACCCAGAGTGCCCAGTTGTGGGTGTAGCATGAAGCTCAGAAAGCACCATGGATTTAAGTTTTGATTGTTTAATTAAATACAAATGACCTTTGTATCTAAGCTCATCATGGAGCTAAGAGTACCATGGGGAAACTGGATAATTGGACTACAATTGTTGTATCATATGCGAACTTTTGGGATCATGTAGCCATTCCTAGTGAACGGCTTGGAGCCAATCTTGTACAATGAAGGAGTGAGAAAAAATGGATCCTTCATCTTCATATTTTCGGGAAAGTGCATCCACAACCACATTGTCTTTTCCTTTCTTGTAAATGATCTCATAATCATATCCAAAGATCTTAGTCACCCATTTTTGTTTCTATGGGGAGTAAATCTATTGTTTCAGAAAATACTTGAGGGTTTGATGATCTGTCTTAATTTGGAAGCATTTCCCCAATACATAAGGGTGCCACAAATCAATAGCATCTAGAATAGCCAACATTTCCTTTTCATAGAATGATTTGCCCAAATTTTGTTCAGACGGTTGTTTGCTGGTAAATGCCAAAGGCCAACCCTCTTGCATAAGGACAACTCCAGTACCTTTTCCTGAAGCATCACATTCTAGGAAAAAGGTCTTTGTGAAATCAGGAAGAGCCAAGACTAGAGTGGTGCACATGGCCATCTTCAAGGTTTGAAAATCCTGAGCAACCGTTGGAGTCTAAGTGAAAGAATTCTTTTTAAGGAGTGCGGTGAGAGGTGCCACAATCTTTCCATAATTCTTAACAAACTTGTGATAATAACTTGTTAAGCCCATAAACCCTCGCAAGATTTTGAGAGTCTTTGGGTGAGGCTAGTATTGCATACCTTCAATCTTTTTAGGATCCACCCTGACACCGTTCTTGCCAACAATATGACCCAAGTACTTGAGGTCTAAGGTTCCAAAAGCACATTTACATTGTTTCTGAAGAAGTTGGTGCTAAGAGAGTAGATGGAGAACGTGGTCCACATGAGCAAGAAGGTTTGTGCAGGGTTTTCTATAGATGAGGATATCATCAAAAAAAACTAAGACAAAATGACGAAGAAAAGGGAGAAAGACATGATTCATGAGGCTTTGGAAGGTGGAGGGTGAATTACACAAGCCAAAGGGCATGACCAAAAACTCATAGTGGACCTCATTGGTTCTAAAGGTAGTCTTAGAAATGTCTACCTCTTTCATAAGGATCTGGTGGTAGCCAGGATCAAGATCAAGTTTAGTAAAGAATTGGGCTCCACTCAATTCATCCAAGAGGTCATGAATGACAGAAATGGGAAATTTGTCTTTAATGGTGAGTTTGTTAAGGACGCGAAAGTCAGGACACATGCCACAAGAAACTTCTTTCTTGAAGACCATAACCATAGGGGAATATTAGGGGATCATACTAGGGCGAATAACACTCGTGTTAAGCAATTCTTGAATCATTTTCTCAATTTAAATTTTTTGGGAAAAGGGGTGACGATAGGGACAGATATTGGGAGGAAGGATTCCTGGTATAAGGGGAATGTAATGATCATGAAAACCATGAGAAGGAGGGAGTCCCTAAGGAGTGGAAAAGACCAACTGATGTTTAGAGAGGATGGATTGGAGGTATCGCGACACAGAGGGTGTCTCAGTTTCTTGTATGGGATGGAGTTGGAAAATAATGATAGAATGACCTTTTTTGAGCAGCTTTTCCATGCGATGGGAACTAATGATCTCACGTGAACCGACAGTGATGCCTTGGAACTTATATTTTTGTCCCTCCTAGTCGAATTGCATGGTTAATTCCTTGAAATCCATGAGAATGGGACACAAAGTCCTTATCTAGTCTGCACCTAACACAATGTCACAACCACCCATGTCGATAGCAAACATATGAGATTCCAGGTGGTAGTCACCAATTTGGAGACACACATTTT
>JASDQU010508519.1:1328-11756 GCA_032191745.1 Picea mariana | reverse complement strand
TGCCAAAAGTGATTTCCAACATCCTTTCCATAAGAATGTGGATATGAATAATGAACAAAGAAAATATTCCTAGAGGGAAATGGCTCAGTGTCATTGAGTGCAAGAGGAGGCTCCTCGAAATCATATCGATTCCTCCTAGTATTGATTGGATCACCAACAAGATACCCTGCATCCTGAAGAGTATTATGTTCCCACTTGGGCCTCTGCTCTAGCTCTACATTTGCATATGGATTCTCTAACTCTACATCTAACTATATTGACTCTGGATATGAATCATCTGAGTCATCTGAATCAAAACTCTCATCTGAAGAAGATTCGACATGTGCCTGATCATCATATTGAATAGATGGAAGAATGAAGGTGTCTACATGTGGCTGCTGAGATACATGCGAGACACTTTCCTCGAATTGGAAAATTCACTCAATGATGATCCAGTATAAGGAAAGATTGATAAGTCTATATCACTTCACAGCATCGGGGTATCCAAAAAAAATACACTCAGTGCTCTGTGGATCAAGTTCCTTCCTCTTTTCAGAGGGAATCTGGGCCCATGCGCATGAACCAAAAATATGAAAGTGGGTCACTTCCGGCTTGAGGCTACTCCAAGCCTTGTAGGAGGTCTTATCCTTGACATATCTATGGGCAGATCTATTTTTTATGTAGGTTTCACAATTAATTGCTTCGTCCCATAGTATCTGTGGTAGTGACTTTGCATGTAGCATGCAAGATGCCATCTCTTTTAGAGATTTTTTTTTCCACTCAACAACTTCGTTTTGAAACTAGGGAACTATGTGTTGAAACTAAATCCCTACCTCATGACAAATATTTTGGATCCCATGATTGACATACTCTCCCTCATTATCAGTTTGGAGGAATTTTATTTTCTTTCTGGACTATGTCTCAACTAGGGCTTTGAAATATTTGAGGTGTTGAAAGATCTCATATTTTTTCCTGAGAAAGTAAATCCATGTGAAACTTGAGAAATCATCAAAAAAAATGAGAAAAAACCTCGCTTCACTGATAGATGGATGTGGAAAAGGACACATGAGGTCACTATGGATCAGATCTAAAGGAGAAAAATCTCTTTGAGTCTTTCCTTTATCGAATTTCTCTTGAGGATGTTTTCCAAGAACACATCCCTCACATAATCCCTTGGAGAAATGGATTTCTGGTTGAACATCAACAAATATTTTCTTTCTAAGTTTTTTCATATATCTTAAATTCAAATGCTCGAACCTTTCATTCAATATCCTACTACTTTTATCAACATGGGTAAGTAGTAAACCAGAATCTGGTTCAATAAATTCAGAAAATGTATACAATCTAGATTGATGATTTACCTCACCAGTAGTAACCATGGAATTGGTTTGCATTACATAGATGTCCACTGCATTTGTTTTGAATATGAATTTATTTTYGGYTATAGAATTTGCCATCTGATACACAAAGAGAATATTGACAAAAAAATTGGGAACATGAAACACATTCTCGAAGATTACGTTGGTGAGTTCAACCCTTCCTTTGTTGGTGACCTCGACTGGAGAGTTGTCCCCCATAAGAATAGCATGACATTTTCATGCATCCAATGAAGAATAGACTTTTTTTGTGGAAGCCATGTGATGTGATTCTCCTGAATCAATGATCCAAGCATCAGGAGAGGAATTAATGGAAGTCAAGGCATGGATAGAATTTCCTTTCTTGGGATTCTGATATTCTAGGTTCTTTCTTCTTGGCACCCTTGGGGATGAAACCTCCAAGTTTGTTTTGCTGAAGTATTTGAGTCATTAGATCTATATTTTTTTACATGCATGCAGATTCTGGATGGAATCCTTTATGGCAGTATGAGCATTTCTCCTCTTTTCTTCCCTTTCCCCCTTTGGATCCGAAGGCAACAGTGAATGTTTTTGTGTACCCTTCCTTCTTCAGATGTGCATGAGATTTCCTTTTGTCTTTATCTTTATATTTCTGATATTGATGTCTTCTATATTGCACAATAAGTGCATGCACCTTTGGGCCTTTGATTTTTCCCATGTTGATGATCTTGGTTTTCTCTTTTATGAGGGATTCAATAAATTTCTCAAGAGAAGGCATCCTCCAGGTGGCTCCAGAGGAGAATTTGACTGAATGGAATGTTGATACAAACATGAAGAATTCAGGACCAAGTTTGGAGAGAATGATGAGAACCATTTGTTTCTCCTCCTTATATTTATCAACCTTGTTGGAAACATCACCACACTTAGAGGGGGGCTGAATGAGTGTGGGGCTCTTTTTCCCAAAACTTCCCTCTTACACAAAACTCCCTATTTAACATTCAACATTTACTCATTACAAATTGTTGTCATTTATAACCAGTTAGATGTGAACATATATCAAAAATATATCTTCAACAAGTCATCACCACAAGGAACACAAAAAACACAATATGTATGTACAACTTTTCTTTTTATTATGGACAACAAATAGGGGGTTTTCCAGCAACAACTGAATAGAGTACAATTCTACAAGAGCACCAACTCTATAATGCAAGACTCAACTTACATAATCAACACCAACTGAGATGAGGCAACAATCCCCAACAGATATCAATATGTCAACAGGTACGTGACCTGTCAGTAGTGTAGCTCATGTGTGTACGCGCCCTGACTCACTATAGCCTGCGTATGCACACAACCAATGTATACAACAACCTACGTATACCTTCTGAGATGTTAGGGTTTGTCCTTCAAGATCAACTCAGATTCTCTGTAATCAATATATCATTCTCTGATGTATCTGACTATCCAATCTGACCGCCAGCCAGTCACAACACATCCAAGCTCTCCAATAGCTTGCTCATGCTCCACAACAAATCAATATGAATTCTATCTCAATCATGTATAAACAACTAGTATACCATAGCAATCAAGTCACCACTGAATCACAAGAGTATTGATCACTCTATCAACCAAATCATCCAAAATGAACCATATCATAGAAGCCATACAAAGAATTCCCTAAGCATTCACAACATATCAAACAATAATATCCATCAAGATAATAATGTAACCATACCAGTGTCCAAGTGATAGATCTAAGGCCATAGAATGCAGATCAGGAACCTGCCTCATCATCGAAGAGCTTGGCACCAACTCAAACAAAAATCTCCATGATTTTATCCACTGTATGCTCCCTGTAGATAGTTAGCCCGTGTATACCTTCAATGTATACGCACCCTATATACAAACAACCCGCTTATACATCAGAAACTAGGGTTTTTGAAGTTCCGATAATTTTTCTTCAAGATCTCTGACATTGTCAAAACTTTGATGCATCCATGAGATCCTCCTCTCACTCAATTCCTCAGAATAGATCTTCAATCATGCTCAAGGGATCCACACTAATAAGAATCTCTCCATTAATACTCCAAAAAATATTCTCACAATAAGCTCTCCATTGATCCACAAAAAGGATGATCTACAAAAGACCATTACTATCTTATTTATCATTTCATCCTCTAGGTCACTTAACCCTTTTTTTAGGTTTCTTAACCCATTTCTAGGTCACTTAACCTATTTTCCTTATTTTAGGGTTAACCACTTTCCATAAATAGAAAGTTCTCCAATACTTTATCATTTAAATATTTCTTCTTGATTTTTTCACTTCTCTTTATTATTTAAATAATCCACCTTGACTTTGTCACTTTAATTTATCATTTAAATAATGATTTCTTTTTTTAGGTCACTTTGACTTCTTTGACCTTGGGGGCTTCAACATTTCATATGGGGGTCCTTCAACTTCATAAAGACATAACTCTCAAACCGTGAGGAGTTATGTGACATTCCAAATCCCACCGTAAATGGCATGCCAAGCACTATCCATATAGGATAATTTCACCAACAACTTCATTGATCTTCATCTCATTATTCCACATACAATCATGGGTCCTCCAACCATTCTTTTAGGATAACTCAATCCTCAAAGCATCTTTTCGTGAGGGCTTTCACCATAAGGGGACCAATTTGAAGTTCATCCATTTGTGCATCTTATCAATCATGATAAGAAAATAATGAGTCATCTATGAATTTTCCAAAAATACATCATATACCAATGAAACCACATCGATCCATCTTCATCTATGCATTCTCATCTAGGACAATACATATCAATCATCAATCAATCAATCCTTTGGAATCAATCAAACAATCAATAACTTGACATAAATCAATGACATCAATAAATCAAACCATTGGGATCATTGACAAAACCATGGGCATCAGTGACATATTGATCGAACAAACCCCGCAAGATTTTAGTTGCGACAGTAAATCCTTGAATTTTGTAAAGAAATCTTGGATATTTTCGAATCTTTTTGGATCCAATGTGAGAAATTCCACCTCGAGCATGTGTCCCCTCATATCATCCCATTTTCCAAATATCCCTTAGAATGTGGTCCAGGATTCATTGGTGGTTTTATAAGAAGATATGTGAAAAAGGAGACCGAGAGAAATAAGACTGCAAATCGTTTTGAATGCTTCATCCATTCGATTTAAATACTTGGATTTATCTATGGCTGATGTTGGTTTTGTGTCTGTATTCAAGGTTAACCTATACAATCCTCTGTTTCAGAGATGAAACATTATTCTCTCCTTCCATGGAAAGTAATTGTAAGGTGTAATAATGAATTCTTTTGGGAAATCCATCTTTCCATTGTCTTCAATCTTTTGTACCTACAAACAAATTGGTGTATATTTTTCTTAGCAATCCGTCAGCTCTGATACCATGTAAATGTGTTGAACCTGCACAAAATAGATCTAGCTATAAAATACCACACACATTTGCAAAGAGAAATTGAGAAAGAAGAAGCAAGAGAGAAAGAATGGAAGAATTATCATTAACCGTAATGAATAATGAATAATTTACACATGATATACTCTGTATAACTGAATCAATGCACATTGGAGGAGAACCAATGTACCATAGTTATGGTCTAGAGTGATATGGACGAATACCAATAGTTATGGGAGCAAAATGCCACCTAGTCTAGTCTCTCAGAAAGTTACAGGAGCGAACTAGCACCTAGCTGAGTTAAATAGTCAATCGATCTTTAGTTAACTGATTGAAACAAAGTGTAGTGAGGAGTAGATCAAGGAATCAAGGGTAATACGCCAGTATGGTGATGAAACCATAGCTAATGTGCATTAGCATGGTGATGATCCCAATGTTTCATGCTGACAAAACCAATGTAGCATCTAGACTCAACTCAACGAGTCAAACTGATGTGTCAAATGAAGACAATATTCTGCAGGTGGAATATTCTCCCCTAAAATATAGGATACTAGATAATGACTAATAATGACTAACAAAAAAGGAAAAACCTTAGGAAAAAAAACCTAAATGTGTGTGAAGTAACTCCAACAACCTCACCACGATGCGACAATCCTGTCAAGAAGTAGATTTCCTCAACTTCAATCCCCAATGGTTGTCCATCAAGGTTAAAGGTCTTAGTATCCAGATCCCAGTAGTTCACTAGCAGTTGAAGCAGTCTCACTTGAGCCCTCATACCTTTGACTGCCCAAAACTTATATATCCCACAACTTTTTAAGGCCATCTAGGCCCCTAGATCTCTCTCCTCTGCAACATCCACCTCTTCATGCTCTCTTTCTCTCCACTCTAGCACCATCCTTCAAGATTCAAATCATTTTTTGAGTTAGAAACATTGAAAAAACCTTATCCATAGACATGTACATGAGATACAGTGTACAAAATCTCATATAAGGTTGCTTATACAATGGCTATTTTGCAAAAATTCACATATAGGTATGTGTATACGTGACCCGATGATATATATCCTGCATACACCTTAGTTTATAAATTGCGCCCTAAAAAACTCAAAAAAGGAGGCCTAATTACAAATTTTAATCCACTAGAAAGAAATAGAGGAACAAGATGAATTACATGGTCAATAAGGTTTTTGATTTCGTCGCTCATATCTCTCGCAATCAACAGTTGAAATTCAGAGGCAATTCGGGCCAAAATGCACTATTTGGGTAATAAATACAAATGGTATAAATAATTTTTTTTTTCTACTATTTATAGAAAACGTTTACCCACTTTACATAGTTTTGTACAATAGTTTGGCCCAATGGAATAATACGAAAGTGGATGGAGTTGGTTTTGGTGGTTTTATCGAGGGATTCTTGCATTTTTTCATCACCATCTCACTCATTCGTAACTTTGGACATGTATTTTCGTTACCCGACATATAGGATAGGTAACCAATCCATCATGCATACTTGCATCATCCTATCAATGCATCTCATAAGCCTTAGGTATGAACCCATTTAATAGAGACACAAAACTTTCTATCTACAACTATAAGTGTCGTTATCGAATCGTAGAGACTTACCAAACATGGGTACCCTAGTTAGATCCCCTGCTTTATTCAATTCCCATGTAGATATTTTTGTCTGTAGGATCGGGAGTCCCTTATAGCTAGTAAACGACTTTATGTTTGAACCTCATTTCTTACTCATAAACATGTTGACCTATACCTAGAGGACTCCCAACGAGTCTGATCTAAGCTCTTTTTCAACTCTCTCAAAAAGTGAAAAGATTGTCGAGTGAAATTGTCTCTTTGAAACTCATAAATTGAATTTGAAAGGACGTCTATTTGGTGCAAGTTTACCCCTTTTTCAAACCAGGTAGAATATGATTACAAAAAGATACATTTTTTAGCGTTAAGTTGTAATTGCATCTCATTCTCTTGCTTGCAGTATTGAGCCTATTGTTGGTTCATCCTTTTGCATTATAAGCCTATCACTTCAACATTTTTCATCACCAGCTAAGGAGAGCCTTGCTTATATCCTTTGAAGCTTGAAACCCTATACCCAAGAGGAAACATTCCCCCACATGTCCATCTTCTGCATGCACCTACTTGCATTGATCATAGGTATGTTCCACCATTGGAACTATTTTCTTACTTGCGACACTCATTTCCTCCTCAGTATCATATCATTCATTTGACCATGGAAAAAAAAAATATGGGAGGGGAAAGAATATTATCTTATATTGGAAACAGTCATGTCACTTTTGAACAAAGAAAAAAAAAGTTGAGTCCACTTGTTATCCAAATTTTGGGTTTAGCATAACCTTGGGAAGCTGAGATCGTTACGTATAGTTTTCTCCCCCGACTAGTTACTCTTCCAGTCCCTATGGAGAGTTTGATTGATGCCTCCTACATCTCAAAGTTTCTTCATTGATTCTATGTTTCCAGAGTCTTCGATATGTCTCATGCTCTTGTTCAAAGGTTTTCTATCAACCTGCGTTGGCCATTCCTCATAACTCTTGACTTTGAATGTCAGCCATACCCTCAGTATGTCTTAGAATTACATGAAATTGTAGTACTATCATGCACCCTGGTGCTACTTTCATCATTGGTAGGTAACCTTGAACCTAGCAGTCGACATTACACCATCAGTCGCTAACTAGGTGGTTCCCTAGTCATCGATGACAAGAAATATATTCACAAATCGAGATTCATGCAATGTATTGTATTCCATTAGCCTTATTGGTGGTTTCCTTTCCTTTGTCAACAATTTTCCTTATTGGATACTATTTGGAGGCTCTTTTTCGTGTACCACTTGCATCTGGCACATGTGAAAGATGCACAGGGTCGTTGGTTTGTGAACATGTTCTTCGTCTGATTTCCTCCAAATCATCAAGCTCCGGCTTTGTACCTCATGATGAATGATGAGAGATTCCTTAATTCTCTCCTTTCAAGGGGTCTCCTTCCATCGAATCTGACCCATCTATTCTGGAAGCAAGACCTAGAGTCCTATGAGTACTTAGAGGCTTACAGTCCTTAGTTGTAGTTTCTCCCTCCATCAGCAGTTGGGAATACATCAATTTATCCTGATCAATGGATTATTCATGTCTTCGACCCCGACACCTTTATTCACACTTGTAAGAATGTAATCGGTGCCTTGATACCTACTTTCATTATCTATAGATTGTCTCACATTTGTTAATGGTATACCTTAATGACTGGTAATCAAATGAAGAATCATTATGTTCGACCTCAACTTATTTATTCACATGATGTAGACTTGCACCTTTGGCAGAATGTGTGGAAGAATTGAAGACATCAATTCATAGTCGCAACTTTCCTGAGTTGTTTCTATCCCTCATTGGACTAGTACCTGTGTGACTTCAGTGATCATGGGGGATCATATTTTACTCCATTGTATACAGATATCTTCAGATATATTTTGAGACTAGTTTTACTATTCATGACTATGTTAGACTTTGGCATGTAGCCACCTTTGTATTTTCTATTCATGGAAATGAATAAATATTTGGTATATTTTCACATGGATTTGTAGTATAATTCAAATTGGCATCCATGTGTGAAAAGTTAGTACATATATTAATATGCACATGAGAAACTAGTTAATCAAGCTGAGTCTCCATTACTCCACTTCTAGGTATTATAATGTATTTTGGCCATTGCAAATACTCCTCTGACCTCACACATTAAGGGACATTTGTTATAGAAAGATTTTCCTCACCTATGCAAAGTTGCTCAGAAGGCCTTTTTCCATTTCCTTATGAAGACTTGAAGTCCCTTTCTACAAATCCCTGAGATAAAAAAGTATTTTTCCACATATATCTGCCCTAACTATTATATAGCATGCGTATACGCATGTTTCACCACTACAGTCCAAAATTAAAAAATAGTGTCAAGTTTCCATGTCACGTCATGTGATCAATGATCCTTTACCTTCCATATACTTGAAACGTTCTTAATATACCCTTCAGTTCCATTTGAAGGCTATAAATGGGAGATATCCGAGCCATGGAAAAGAGGAGAATAGTTCAACTTTGAGAGCAAAGCTACTCTGGATAAATTATTCACTTCATATTGAGTCTACATCCCTTTGTCCTTCTAAGTATGAACACATTGTTAAGCCCCCAAGCTATTCCCTACTTTACTGAGAACCTCTTTGTCTCTCTTATATGAGCTTACCTTTGGTGGAGGATTGAAGTGGTGGAGGCCTAGCTGGAAGGGACTTAGTTTCTTGGTTACGAATCGTGCTGACGCGAAAGATTGCAATTCATTCACTTCTACTTGTTACATTTTAATAGAAATACACTTTTCTCATCCAATTAATATCTTGCAAATGTTTGAATTGTTATTCCATGGGTGTGTTTGTTATGAATGTTGATGGATTATTCTATTGAATGTGCTAACTTTATATATTATCACCATATGCTTTCATTTTTTGGTTTTTAAGGACAAGTTGTAGGTGTATTACTTTGAGTCAAGTGATCAACAGTGGACTTCATCGAACATATGGACGAGGTAGGATCTTTGTCTTGTCACGCTAGCATATTTGTTTATGTAGAATATCTAAGATTAGAGTTGATTTATGCAATCATATCTATTTGTTGTGGTTTACCATTAGCCATAAAGATATTTTCCTCGTAACAATTTCTAGAAGAGCTATCGAGTTTACAGCTTGAAAGAGAGTTGGAGTTTACAATAGACTTGAAGCCTGGAAATAAATTGATAGCGAGAATAGCATATCGGATGTCAACACCTGAACTACAGGAGTTGAAAATTCAATTGAAGGAATTGTCGGACTTGGGACTTATATGTCCAATTGTGTCGCCTTGCGGTGCGCTAGTTATTTTCATAAGAAATAAGGATGGATCATGCAGACTTTGTATTGACTATCATCAATTAAACAAAGCAAAGATCAAGAACCGATGTTCATTACCCAAAATAGAAGATTTGTTTGACCAGATGAAGGGAGTTACAGTTTTTTTTTTTACCATATGAAGGGAATTACAAAATAAAGATGAAGATATCCCTAAGACCGCATTTAAGACAATATTTGAACACTATGAGTTTACAATTTTACCATTCGCATTGATGAACGCCCCGACAGTGTTCATGAGTTTTATGAATGAGTGTTACCTGCAACTTTGGTCATTGTGATAATGTTATGATGATGTCATGATGATGAAGAATCAATCTCTTCCATAAGAATACTTTCCTGAGAAAAGTTGCACTTGTCTTCTTCCATAAACTATGTTTTACAAGAAGTTCGTAGGCTGCCTATATAGCTGCCTGCGAGAATCCTTAATTCTCACAGGCTGCATTAAGATGGGGTGCAGATAATTCTCACTGTAATCATGGTCAGGGTGCGAACATGTTTTTAAAGAGGAAAAAGATGAAGTTCTCGAGCCTTCTAGAAGAGAATCTTCTAGAAGAATGAGTTGGCTAACGAATGGTTGTTCAAGTACTGGCTTTCCAGATATCTTGGGATCAATTCCTATCCAAGTAACCAAACTCTCTTCTCCTATATATTGAGGGGATAGCTCCTGGAAAGGGTTAATTAGAATTAGAAGCAAGCTAGCAAGAGATTGATTGGAGAATTGTTGAAT
>JASDQU010508518.1:99796-129892 GCA_032191745.1 Picea mariana | reverse complement strand
ATATGGAAAACTCTGCATTAGGAGAGAGACTAGAAAGTGACAAAGTGCACCCACATATTCCATACCTTGCACACAAATATGGGTATTTAATACTATGTTCCACTTTGGAGAACGTGGTATTTAATACTTCAAAAGAAGGATGGGACTTGGGGACTTTGTATTGATTATAGATCCCTGAACAAGATCACGTTCAAGAACTGGTACCCAATCCCCAGTTGATGATCTTGTAAATTATCTCAAGGGCACAAAATGTTTCAATAATATTGATATGATGCTAGGATACCACTAGGTGTTGATTGAGAAAAATGGTGTATGGAAGACAACCTTTAATTCTAAAGAAGGTTTCTTCGAGTGTTTGGTCATGACTTTAGGCTTGAATTAATTCCCCTAACACATTCATGCAGATGATGGATGATATATTGTGTCCATTCACAAACTCCTTTGTTGTCATATATATGGATGACATCCTCATCTTTAGAAAAAATCAGGAGGAACATTTGAAGCACATTTAGTAGGTCTTGGGTACCGTGTGAAAACAAAAGTTGTATACCAATTTGGAGAAGTGTTCCTTTGACATGTAGAGAATTCAATATTTGGGATACATCTTGGATGAGCAGGGTGTGCATGTGGATCCATCCAAGATCTAAGTCATTCACGATTGGTTGTCTCTGAATGAAGTAATCGAGCTCCGTAGCCTCTTGGACCTCACCAAATTCTACCACATGTTTGTGTTGGGGTTCTCTCATATCACTTGGGCCCTAAGCCAGGTGACCAAGGGTGGAGCCAAGGACAAGTTTTCTTGGATTGCATCACAACATAAAGCATTCGAGGGTTTGAAATTCTTCCTCTGATCATCACCTCTCTTTGTTCTTCCAGACATGCAACAACCATTTGAGATTGAGATAGATGCTTCATATTATACTATTGGTGCAATCCCCATTCAGAATGGGCATCTGGTGGCCTATCACAGTGAAACACTATCTATCATGTCCGCAGATACCCCACATATGAAAAAGATATGTACTCCATTGTGCATGCATGATGATAATGGAAGAATTACATTCTTGGAAAGGAAATGATCATCCACACTAATAATAGGCCTATACAATTCATGCAGACACAAGGAAATTTGCAAAATGACTACCATCAAAAGTGGTGCATGTACCTGCAACAATTCCACTTGAACATCAAGTACAAGAATGGAAACACCAACCATGTTGCAGACTGCTTCAATTGACCCCTAGTTGTGGTGCTAACCATAATTCTTAACTCCTATGGGAATGAGACCTTTAGGTGGACACAATTATACAACAATGACTCTAACTTTCCTACTACCTATCAGACATTGAGCACAGGAAAACTAGTTCCATACTTTCGTCTCTAGGATGCATTGTTATGCCATCTCAGCCATCTCTATGCTCCTTTAAGTGAGTGTGAAAATATGATTTGGCAAGCTCATTACAATCAGTCAACAAGACACTTTGGTGTGGAAAAAATAGTGGAAGTATTGCAAAAGAATTTTTATTGACCGAAGCTTCGACAAGATGTCAGCAAGTACATTAGACCCTACACCACCTGTGCCATTTCCAAACCCACCATTAAGGAACATGGCCTATACACCCCTTTTCCTACTCCTAATAGGCCTTGGGAGTCCAACTCCATGGATTACATTTTTGGGCTACCTTCAACGAAGCATGTTAATGAGTGTGTGCTTGTGGTTGTTGATTGATTCTATAAGATGATAATTTTGACACCTTGCATGAAGAGTATCGTAGTCAAGGCCACTAGTAAGATATTCTTTGAGTGTGTTTGGGTTCATTTTTGTCTCCCGCGGACCATTATTTCAGATCGAGATAGTAGGATCCTGAGTACTTTCTATCCCAGCTTATGGTCGATGATGGAGAGGATGATTTTTCATATACCGAGGATGTACAATTGCAAACATCCACCAACATGGGATGAGAACCTTCCTTATGTTCAACGTAGCTAAAACAAATCCCTCCACAACTCTAGTTGCCACAACCCTTTTCAGGTGTGCTTGGGGTTCTAATCATTGGCTCCAATTGACATAGCTCTTCCCATTGCATCTGCACAATAAGAGTTCTCCAATGCTTAGACCAAGGCTGATTGAGCAACCAAATTTTTTGAACAAATCCAACACATCCAATAACAAGTTCATGATATTTTGTAGAAATTCAATACCAAGTACAAATAGCACCACAATCAACATTGGGTACAACACAAGTTTCAGGTGGGAGATAAGGTATGGTTTCATTTGCAGAAAGAGTGCCTCACAAGACCCCATAAAAATCTCTTCCCACTACGATACGGGCCTTACACGATCACCAAGGATGTGGGTGAGAATTATTTTGAGTTAAGAATTTCCCCTTTCCTTGGCTTTCACCTCGTATTTAATGTGGAACTAATTCGACCATATTTTCCACCTCTTCTAGATACTTCACATGTGGTTGAGCACTTGGCTCCTAAGAACTCAATCTTGAATGCATTGAGCAAGCGATAATTGATCAGATCATGGACACCAAGATGAAGGGAACTCGCCAACAGAACATCCAACTCTATTGGGTCGTCAAAGCAAGGAAACTTCTTCAGTAGGGAAAGTGGCTCACTAGAAGTTAGATTCATAAAAAGTTTCCTCATATTATGGAGGAACTTGATGCAATGGGAAACATTTCTTCCTAAGGGGGGAGGATTGATTCATGTGGATACTAGTGGCCACCCACCTATTCCACTAATTCAGAATGGTTTCCCATCTTAGTAGTTTTTCTACACTTTTTTGGGTCCCAAACTTTGAGGTTCGTTTTGAGTCCCTAAATGACATTTGTTTAAGGCGTCAATACCTAGTATGTAGTTGGAGGTAGATATTGCGCTGATTGTAATATGTACTTCTCAAATATACCTCTGTGAAAACCTATTAAGCACCCTAACTAGAGATCGTATGAAAAAGTCACACCTTCGAGAGAAGTTGACATATCAACTAACCACATTGGAGCCCACAAAAATTTTGGCATTTCATCTTTTGGGGTTATGGTTTTGGAAGTTTAGGGTTTTCTCATTGATGTTTTATGTTAAAAAATCCTTTTTGGCCTCTTTGTAATCAACTTCTTGTGAATGAGCATAGCTGACACATCTCTTTCTTGAGGGATAAGCTACCACAATTCTAGCTAGTTTGTGTGCTTTGCATTTTATAGCCTTTTGTATTCAATTCATTAATAGAATTTGGGTTTAATTGTATTGCACTATGTTTCTTGCAATATCTCTCTGTGTTTCCTTTTTATATCTCTACTTTCATGTATTTTTGTGCCTAGTATGGATCCTTCACATCATGAATTTTCTCGATCCTTACATCTTTTTGACTCACCTATATGCTTATCTAATAATTCCATATCTAAAGTTGTCACTCAAGAAAATCTTTCTTTCTCATCAACATACTCTTCATGTGCTCTTCATATCCCACCAACCATTTTTTATGAAAATACATGTTGAAGAAGGGTTTTAAATAAAACAACTAAGTTTCATCATGCCCTTGAGATTCTTCTCACTCTTCTCGTGCCCTTTTTTACGGCATTTCCACCAAACTACCTCAGTCCTACTCATTTTCCTACTTGTTGATCTTCCATAAAACTGAGGTTCTCCCACCAAGGTTGGTTTATTTGAGATCATAATTTTAATTGACCTCTTATGAAGAGAGCTTCATTTTCATGGTTTCCTTTGGTGGATATTCCTCTCGTTTAGTTCCATGAAATTTATTTTGTTTCTTCAACAACATTAAGGATTAAACATGAGGGGTTGGAAATGGTGATGTCAAACATTTACTCTTTCACACATGTGCATCATCTTAATCTTCATGTCTACAATATGTGGAGGGTTATTCAAAGTTTCAAGACTTTCTTCATATTTTAATACTTTATTCTTCTCACGGTGATGTTAATCCATATAGACGTTCAACTACCTATAGTGAATATGCCTAGGACATTTTAAAAGGGAAAATTGGCATTCAAAAGGCTTAAGTGGTTGAACTAGTGGAAAAATGTGAAGAGTGGTTGCACTTGCTTTTTACCTTAAATGTATTATTTTTGGAAAAGGTTGTAAGGTGAAGAACCAAAGGAGAAAAGGAATACAAGGGAGAATCAAGTTATGATGGTTATATTGTTGTTTTTCTATTTACACTTCATTTGAATATTTGTTGGTTATTTCAATGTATAGCCTAAACAATATTTTTAGACCTAATTCAAATATGAAAAATTGCATAACCCATATGAAAATTTTGCATCTACTAATGGTCTCTATAGGTAGTAACTGGATAAACACTAAATGAATAGGCAAGCTAGTTAGACCTTGTTTTAGCTATAGAAAATTACATTGTGAAGTTTCAAAACAACAAGGAGGTTTGGTTGTATTGGTGTTGTTAACTTGAATGATTTAAAGCATTTGGCACATAAGTAGTCTCATGGAAGTTTCTTTCATTCTTGTATAAGTTATGGTCAAGGGGAAGAAAACACCACCATCAAACCTAGATGAATTTGACATGGACATGGTGTTTCTACTCAACATTGCCTCAAAGCCTACTTATTCATTCCTCTATGATATGTACAATGATATTGAACCTTACACAAATCATTGCGAGCATAAAAATAAAGTAAGGATAGGAACCCAAGGATTTCAATGTTAAGGTCTTGTGATTCCACAAGGTGGGATCCAAAGAGGAATTGTTTCCATGCATAAACATGCTAAATACCTTGATTGAGAATGCATATGTAACAAGTTGAACATTGAAATCATAGAGCGATGACATAATCAAGCAATATGGCGTTGATACTTTTCGAAGGTTGTATGAGCTATCACCTCCCACAATGTCAGTAAGCCTTTGGTGGTTGAAAAATTTTAGCAAAATGCATGATGTTTATAACATTGTGAAGGCATGGTGGTTTTTAGTTAAGCCATTCCAAACTACCACAAGTAAGGTACACTTAATAAAAAAATTGCAAATGGAACTTCAAGACTTAGCAATTCTCTTGAACCTCTTGAATGGTAGACGAGGCACTAGATACATATGGTTAAAATGGATTTTGATTATGCATGGGATGATATTTTATTAGGTAGACTTCATATCTACTATTCTTGCACAATGTATTCCAAAGGATAAAACTCCCTTAGATATTGGTGCACTTGATTTTTACATGGCGTCTTATATTATGTATTGTGTATGTGTGAGCTAAGAGTTCTCTTGTTTCAAGCCCACCTAGTAGCCTTCCATTGCACTTGTACATCATTATTTACAAGGCTTGTGGATAATCCATGCATAAGTACTCCATTATATTTGACTTTGTTTTGGCTGCCTTGTATGAAAGAATCTATGATGAGAAATGCTTTTCACCATAGTCCATTGAAGTGTTGAAGCAAATTAATTATTGGTACCTACTAGAGAGATTCTATTATATTAGGATATATGGGACATTAATTACTCCACACACAATTCCCAAGAATGTGTCTATGTGATTTCTCATCCAAGACTAGGTAACCTTTTAATCTATACTACATGGGGCAACAAAAGCAATAAAAAAGAACAAGAAAGAGCTTTGGCCAAAGTTGCCACTAAAAATCAGTAGTTATCAAATATTTGACGTGGTTGTTGGGGACAAATTACCCTTGGAATATAAAACATACAATATTATCTTATACATGATCAAAGTAAATGATCCTCATAAAGTGGTTGAGAAATGCTTTGTATCTTAATCCTTAGTTTAGAGATTATGTCATTGGGAGCATGAGAAAGAGGAGCTATATAACAGAGATTTGGATTATGCAAAGGTAGAAGATAGAAGAAGGAAGAACACTTAAGTTGTCTTTTCTCCAACCCTAGTGGATCCAAGGCCAACAATCAATCTCTTTGTAAAGTTTGGCACCATTTTTATCATAACCACCAAGTAGCTAGAGAAAAGCTCCAATATTGAAAATGAAATCCCATTGGTTAATCTACCAAAAGAGGAGGTAGGAGTCAATGATGTAAAAAAAGTTGAGCTAGATGACATCCAAATCCTAAGAATATGAATGCTTAATTCCCAAGGGATATTCAAAGGAAGAGAATTTGGTCACAAGCCATAATGACTATCTTCAACTATGTGAGGGGCAAAGCATATTTGAGGGAAGTGTCAGTAAAGAGTAGAAAAATGGTGCCATAGTGGAGGGTAGTGTTGGTAAAGAGTAGAGAAAGGGTTGTTTAGAGCATCAACTCAAGGAAACTTAATGCCAATAAAATCCTTGATATCAATGAGGCGGTCCTAGAAAGTTGCAAAGTGCTCATTGTTAAGCAATTTGAAAGACTAAGATGAGCATATAATGAATTGTCCAACAAGAGATTGGAAATGGAAATTTTGTTGGATATTCATAGGGAAAGGGTTGAGAGTATGGTTAATGTACATGAGAATATGTTGAGTGAAATATTCACCCACCTAAATTGTTATACTTCAAATATGACCAACTTGATTATTAGTTAATTTTATTTTTTAGTCATAAAAAGAAATTTCAAGAGAGAGAAGAGAGAGAATGTGGAGAGTCACTTAGGATACCGAGGGTCACTTGGTAGGTGAAAATTCATTTGGAAGGTTTAAGAGTCTCCCTATTTTGTATAAAGGAAAATCGTGTACACATTTGTAGGGGTATTTTTCTTTGTAATGTAAGTTATCTTCTTATGTGAATATAGAAGCCATTGTCAACCAAGTTCTTTATGTTTTTTAGATATATGATTGGTTGTGGGCTATTCTCCACTCTCCTAGGTATCTTGGTGCTTGTGGGTTGTAACATTGTATCATGTGGATTATTTTCTTGTTTCTTTTGTATCACTCACTTATCTTTTACATGCTAACAACTTGATGTGAAGAAAGTGTGCTTTTGGTGATTTGTAGGATATCCTTAGTCCTTGGAGTTTTCCGTAGGAGTTCTGTATAAATGACAATTGGTGGACTATTTTCCTGATGTTTTGTAATTCTCCCTTTGTTTTACATCAAAGTTGACATGAAGTAGGTAGGCTATGGGTGATTTGTAGTCTATTCTAGATTCTTAGAGTTTTCCTTGGGTTTGGTGTTTATGCCATAGTTGGTGGACTATTATACCTACTCTTTGTACCTATATTTTTGTTTCATGTCGATTATTTATTAAAATCACTCCCACATGATTAGAGTAGTTTTTATTTAATTTGCAATTTTCCTTGCTTGATAGTTGCATTTATGTATTTAATAAGAAACCAGATTATGACAATTAAGATATAACCAAAAGGTTCACCATTTTTAATAGTGTAAGGTCTAGTTGGTCCCTTTTTCCTAGTGAACCTGTGAGGTTGTCATAGAACATTTTCCCATGCCAACATTTTCGTGCTAGAAGAAGAGTGGATGACAAGGTAGCTTGTGTAGAGATATATGTTGTTTGAATTTATTGCTCATGCTCTACTCCAAATACTTGCATGGGATTCCAATACTACATCGGGATTGCAAGGGCGTTTATATGAACTCCCAAGAATGGTAGAAAATCTCTTGTCGAAGTTTAATGTTGAAGGAAACACTATCACATTTTAGCATATTATAAATTATGAATGCAAGATTATGTTTACATAACATTGTTCATGAAGATGTTTTTTGTAGGTTCTTTCCATTCAATTTTGAAGGAAAAGTGTGGGATTGGTATAATTTCCGACCAATTTGAACAATCCATAGTTGGTTTTAATTCAAATAAACATTAAAAAATTCTTATGGTGAATCTTATCATGTGGCTGAAATTGTAGGAGCCTTGTGCAATGTACATGGAAGATGCAGAGTCCATCTAATATTTGAACACAAGATATAAGCTTCCACCTCAAATGTTTTATGAGTTTTATGTGCAAGATCTACTAGAAACTATATCCATTTTCACTTTGTAGAAGGGAATACTCAGCTTGTGAAGAAGTACAAATCCTTGAGAAATATTTGTAGTATCCTCTAACTTTGCCTCCTTTTCTCAAATCCAATAATATGTATAATAAAAGTAATTCATTTCAATCAAATATAGCTGAAATTCAAAATCGGTTCAAGGATATTTGTTATAGGTATGTGTTCTACAAGATGAAATCAACAAACACAAGGTTGCACAAAAGAAAATAATGTTGTCTTGTAAATGTGAGTCAGAAATTCATTTTAAGGTGGAAAGATAAGTTATTGCAGATATAACTGTTGAATGTTATGATAACATTTATTTGTCATGCATGCCCATATATGGTGAATGTATTACATCAAGCACATGTTATTCAATTTCCAATTCTATACTTGAAGAAAGAGAATCTAACATGTATCTCTATGAATTGACAAATACAAAAAATGCATTGCTTGTGTTTCAAGATTTACCTTTTGCAAAATTTAAATTGGATCCAAATGCAAACATTCAAAGTTTGGGAGATTGAAAAACTAAGAATGATCATAATACTAGACTCCCTTCACAATTGATTTCTTTTCAACTAACCCATGATTGAACTTTTTCATTTCTAAAATTTCTTGAGATAAGATCATTATTTAATCAAATTTTGTGCTCATATTTGTTCCAATAAATTGCCCAATTGAAATAAGTAGTTAGATTTTTAGGTCCCCCAAGGAACCCTTCTTAATAAAAAAATTAATAAATGGTTGTTTATTCCAAATTGTTTTTTTTTGTCCTCTAACCTCTACCTCGCAATAACTGGGCATTGAAGGATTAGATGTTCCATGGCTTAGGACTCAACTCAAAAATGTATTTGCATTTACTAGAGGTTTTGTAAGCTTTAAAAACTAGGATTTCAACTTCTACCATTCTTTGGAAGGTTTGAGTATTTATTTTTCCTCACCTTTCTAGGAAAAAGAAGGCTTTGAGGCCACAAAGATGTTAAATATGTAAATCTAAGATAGAGTTTTTTTTTTTGATACAATTGTGTAATTGTTTTAAGAAGATAGTTAGTTAGAACAATCAGGTCAGTCAACTAACTCAACCAACCAACCAAAAACTTCACTTGGATGACCTCTTTAGTGTGCAATCATAGCACCTTCTATAATTGGCNTAAATTACCGTTGTTGCAATTGCGATGACATGTACAAATATTGTGATGAAATTGCTATACAAATTACGAAAATTGTATTGCAACTTTGTCACAAGTTCGTCACTGTTGCGACGATCCCTTCATAACAAACTTTTCCATTAGCGACGAAATTGCTATACATATCACGAAAATTGTATAGCAACTTTGTTGCAATATACCCTGTGTCCGTCGCAATTGCAATGACACCTTCGTCACAAAATTTTCTATTACTTTGCCAATATTTTTGAGGGTGCGACGAGCTCTCTTTATGGTCTCTCTTGCAACGATTTCCCTACTTGTTCGCTCTTTCGATGATTTCTTTACTTATTTGTTCTGGCGACGGTATTTATTTTTTGTCGCAATCGTGACAACTTCCCTATTGTCTTCACACTCATGACATTAATCTAGGTTCATCGCATGTGCCACAGAACGTGAAGAGATGTTTGGGAGACTCAATATTTGTCACAATATCTACGACATAGAGTCGCAAGAGCATCAAAATAGTCGTCACAAAATGACCCAAATTTGTTGGTGCTAGATAATTGTATTAGTCATACCAATGTTTCTTGTGTAATCCCATCATTTCCCAATATTCATTATTTCATCTAATATGGTCTCCTCTGGTTGCATTTTCTTATTCCCATGTATATTTTGGTAAGACACTATATTCTTTGATGCCTTGAAGTCATGTTTATATGGGAAAGGTATCTGTTTTTCTAGTGTTGCAACTTTTCTTCAAACTTCAAAGCACATCGAATGCACACATAAGCATATTGACATCAAAGAATTCAATATCTTATTGAGGATAGGGACTGAGAACCCTTACAAGCTTCATAATTTTATGCTTTGAATATACAATGTGCATATTTTCGATGAGTTGAAAGAATTCTTTGATCTATCATTATATAGTATCGTGTGTGCATTGTTGTAGTTTTCCCACTGTTTATACATTTTCTCTCTCTACATGGGATGACATAAAAATTCCTTGACTATTACAACATGGTATTTTCGTGTGTCAATATGGAGTTTCTTATATACTATGATGCAACATTTGTTGAGGTTCTCTCACAAACAATGCAATACGTTGGATGTCTTCAAAGTAGCAATGATGATTTTATTACATCTAGTGAGATAATTTATAGTCAAGTAGGGCTAGAGTTACCAAATATAGTGGCTTATGACATCTTCACTGACCTTTCCCTTAAGTATCTTGGGGATTTTTAAAGGTTCATTCAAACCCTGATGGGTGAAACTCCACTAAAGGGAAGTTTAGAATCACTACTAGAGAAGTCGTCTAGACTTGTGATCTTCTTTAAAATATTCATAACCTTGTCTATCATATCTTATTTATGTCAATCAAGGGAATCTTGATGATGTTTCTTCATTGAAATTTTTGTGTTGGTATCTTCTAAATTTGGTATGGTGGTTTTTTACAATCTTGTAGGATGATAATAACAAAGAGAATAGAGTTGGTATTTAGAAGAAGTATTAATATACTGGACATTGAGAGAAAATGATCAAGTCAATTGCAATTCTATGATGTAAATTAGAGGGAAATTTAAACATATTGTACTATTTAAGTTATGGGGATGAAAGAATGAACATTCATGAAGAAAAATAATGAATGAATCAACACAGAAAATTAGACCAAAATAATGTGTGTATGATCACATGAGATATATGTACATCAATCGAGCTGCAATGCTTGTAGTGTATGGCTATGATATCAATGAACTAATTGTAGAATGGAAATCAAAGGAAAATTTAAATATGTTGGACTATTTAAGTGATTGGCTTGAAAGAATGAACATTAATGAAGCAAAATAATGAATGCGCCAATAGTAATAAAATTAGATAAACACAATATTTGTATCATAACAAAAGGACAATATGTTAACCTACCCCATGTTATATTTCTTATGGTACATTATGTATACATAGAAAGTAAATGCAGTTACTATAACATCCATTCGATATCCAAATATAGTTTGGTTCGTTTAAACATATTGGACTATTTAAGTGATTGTCTTGAAAGAATGAACATTAATGAATAAAAATAAGGAATGAACCAGTAGAAACAAAATTAGATCAACACAATATTTGTATCATCACAAAAGGAGAATATGTTATGCTACCCCATGTTATCTTTCTTATGGTACATTATGTGTACATAGAAAGTACATGCAATTACTATAACATCCATTTGATTTCCAAATACATTTTGGTTCCTTAACTATTGGTCATTTTCCATATCATATTGTGTTGTGTGTTGTTGATATGCTAGTGTAAGATTTGTGGTTATGGTTGGCATTCTTGGTGCATGCATGAATATTTCAAGTTTGTACATGCAGACAAATGAGGTCAACATGTGCGACCCATTTAGATGGATGTGACTAAGATTTTATTTAGAATGCTCAACATGTCAAAATTAAAATTATAACTTGCCAATATTAAACCATAATCACAACATCAAATAATTATCATAAACCATGAAGTAAAATGTGTAGTGTGAACATACCTAAGTCTTTTAAGAATTTTTGGAAGCCAAAAGTCACTCAAAAAATTCAAAACATCACAAATTCCAATTTTTACCTAACATAAAATTCAAGATCTATCATTGTGAGTGATTATCTAAATCACTTTCATGAATGGCAAAGAAACAAAAAATTCAAGATTTATCATTGTGAGTGATTATCTAAATCACTTTCATCAATGACAAAACAACAAGAAATTCAATATCAATCATTGTGAATGGTTATCTAAATCACTTTCATGAATGAGAAAGCCTAGAAGCAAGTGAATTACAATCTTAGAAGAAAATCCCCTTAAAATTCACTTCAAAAATGTCCTTACCAACATAGTTTCTTAGGGTAAACCTCATAAAAAAATATAGTTGAGCTAGTAATTAATTTAATAATGAAATTTTAATTATCACAAAAAGTTGCACATTTACCTAATCAAATGTTTGAAATTAATTGGAATTCAAAGAAATATGGGTGGTTATTGGTGTTTATGATTTCAATGCGAATATACATTAAACTAAATGTTTTACAACACTTTTACAACTAAAAATTCATAACATCAATTAAGAAAAGAGAATAAAACAACATATACAACCATAAGCGAACACAAGAAGATTTGAAACAATTTTGTGTCTACATTATGACTTATTTATTGTATTCTTCAAAGAATACATTTGATTTATACGGTTAGAATTGCTTTGAAAAGTAGCATGCATGACAACTACAGATTTCATGTGCAACTAATATAGCAAGTTAATTAAATATAAATTTACGAACATTGTTGGGAAAGTGATTTCCACATATCCCAACAATCTCTCATGTGGAAATCACTCTAGGAAAGTTTGAATCCCAACTTTTCCCCGCGTTAAGTGAACTTCCTTCCATCCAGTCCCTTAATTAAATCATTTCCAATACTATCATAAGTATTAACTTTGAGTAAAGTTACTTCACTACACTCTACCATTATATATTGTAATTTTGGAATCTTTGCTAAAGAAAATACTTAGAAAACATACCCATAATATAATATAGATATATAAGAAGACATAGCCATAATATAATATAGAGAAAGACATCTCAATATAATTCATATTCAAATGAGTAACCATTGATTGTATCAATCAATAATAAAATGAAAGATCACAAGTAGTGTGACACTTTTAATATGAGTCTCAACTAAAAACTCTCCACTAACTCAATAGTGAGGCAACCATGTGTCTAATTACCAATTCTTAGCTAGATTATTCTCAAGTCATTAACATTATAAAAAAAATCTAAAATAACTTAGTGATGCATCCTTAATAACTTGTAATTTAGTTTTATGAACTAATAAATAGCAAATGTTTAAAATATATATTTTATAAATATAAAGATCTTTTAAGATCTAATTTACAATTTATACAATTTCACATTATTAATAAATTTGTGTAATATTCCTTTGATGGGGCATCTGTCAAGCTCCATGATGACGGGGGTATGATCGAGATGGTATCCCACCCCCACAGACACATGGTTTCATATTCCACCTATTTCCAGACGTGCCACACTCACCTCCCTCAAATTGACCTGCATCGCGAGCTTCCGAGTCACATCCCTCATGTTGAACTCCATCATGAGATTTCCAGTCACGTCATGGTTATTTCTCATGCAGAAGATTCAGTGGGTAATAAAGAGTAAATGATGATCTATGACAACCTCCTTCTGAGCTCTCCCTCTCTTGATAGTCATGAAATATGGGTGTTTCTCAGTTTCAGGAATGATAATATCGTTGGTCCTTCCATCGCAAATTAAACCTTGCATAGTTATGATGAGGAGGCTCCCTCACTCGACCATGAATGCCCAGTTAATGGGGATGAGCATGGGTCCATTTCAACCATAAATTCAAAGCCTTGGCAGATATATGTCATAGTCCCACTATTCTCTGTCAAGTTTCCAAGTTTCTCCTTCTTTTTCTAGTTCCCTCTCACCATCTCTACTACCAACCCTTATCCCTTCTTTGTTTTCTCATCTATGGCCCCGCGAGGAAGGAGTCCATATCTACCTCACTCTTCTCATCCCTCTTTGGCCATGAAAGCATCCATGGAAGCAACTGAGTCCTATGTTGAATATGTTCCAGAGGAAGATATGGTTAAAATGAACGAGTTGAAAGAGGAGATCCTTCTTATTAGAGATTTCCATGAAGAGGACAAGGTCAAGGCTTAGGTTGGCAGCCTGATCCCAGATTTGGGCTGCTTCTGAACCTATAACTCGAAATTATTCAGGACTCTTGAATTGTATTAGCATACCAAGACAGCCAAGACAATGGTAGCCATGGGACCACAATTTCAGACAACTGAAAAATAAGCAAGAAAGAACTAAAAATGAAGATTACTTATGTGTCTGAGGTTGTCACTTGGATAGTCAAATGCCATGGACGAAACTTCATCCCCTTGAGGGAAATTATGCAAAGGCTGAATGATATAAAGAAGTTAATGGGTGCAAGGAGGTGGATCTCATGAGCTATGAAGTTCCTAATGCTAAGTGACATCTAGTTTTGATTTCTTTTTATGTTGTTATGCTATCTAGACTTACACTTTTTGGTTATCAATATAGACAATCATAACACTATAAAAAATCTAAATGTTTAAACTAATTTAGGCTCAGTGATGCAGGAGCATCGTTGGAAAGCGTGCAGAGGTGGGACCACCCGACATGTGAGAGTTCCTCTGAAACTTCAACGCAAGAAGTCATAAATGATTTCAGGATCTCCCTCCACTCAGCACCGAAATTCACCTTTGAGGCACGCTTGAACCAATGTTGGGTTTTCCCTTTGAAGCAAGTTTTTGAAATTGTAAAACAGAGCAGAAGTTACCACTTCGGCTTTGGAAAGCAACCAATCTAAGATAGCCTTGGATAAGGTTTAGAGTAGGCAATTAACCAGAGGAAATCCTAGGGATATTTTGGGGTTATGTAAAAGTTTGTAAGCCAGTTAGCGGCACACAGAGGAAGGAGAGAAATTGATTTGTGAGAGAACAGTGAGTGAGCAGAAAATCTCATCTTTTGGAGCTACTGTAGTTTGTATGTATTATGTAGCTAGTGGGAACTTGTGAATATAACAAAATGGAAAATTGACCCAAATGTGTGATGTTTGGACTGTGTACATTTTCCCTGTAGTTTTTTGTTTTATAAACAATTGAATGGAATTGTGATATTTTGGTAGTTTCAATCGTTTCTCTTCATTTGGAGCTCTGCAAGGTGTGCATTGAGCCAGAGAGAAAATGTCGTGGAACTGAGTTATCAAAATCCCTCAGACACAAGGAGTGTGCGGGAGATCGAAGTCTGGACCAGATAAAGCTTAGGAGGGATAACACTTCTGAAGGTGTTTTTGAGACCAGGAACTTATTCCCTAGAAGGAGCAAAGATTGAGTCTTCACAGAATTAGAAAATCTTCTATGTCGGAGTCAAGTAAAAGATCAGGTGGAAGAACACCCTTGAGCGTTGGATCATTGTGGGGATTCTCGCGGATCATTTGATTGGAAGGAGGA
Source organism: Picea mariana (assembly GCA_032191745.1). Lineage (NCBI taxonomy): Eukaryota > Viridiplantae > Streptophyta > Pinopsida > Pinales > Pinaceae > Picea > Picea mariana. The sequence continues at coordinate 114,755 of JASDQU010508518.1, read as the reverse complement.
GCGTAGACTTTAACATTGCGTAGATCCTGACGAGTGGAGTTCAAAGATTTGAATGGATAGTGGAGAGTCCTCAAGGAGGAACATCGAAACCCCACAAACCATTGGATAAGGTGGAGCTGCAAGGAGGTTAGCGGTGAGGGCTACCTGATGCCCAAAAGCTCAGGAGGAACAACGACCATCGATATCGGATAGATCTGGACCATTGGTTCAGTTCGCGAACTCGGGTATTGCCAACCAGAGGGATAGAGGTCTTGTCTTTCAAAACCCTGAGTTGCAAAATCATGAAATAGCAGAGTCAACCCATTTCACGGACTCGGATATCGTGAACTGGAAAGAGGAGTCCCTTGTTTTTCAAACCTATGAGTCGCGAGACTATGATTTGATCTGAACCATCGATCATAGGCGTATCTGGACCGTTGGTCCACATCGTGAACTCGGATATCGCGAACAGGTAAGATAAGTTCCTTGTTTTTCAAACCTCCGAGTTGCAAGATGGTGATTTGATCTGAACCACCGAGCATAGGCGGATCTGGACCATTGGTCCACATCACAACCTCAGGTATCTCGAGCTGGAAGGATGGAGGTCTTGTTTTTCAAACCTCCGAATCACACGATCCCGATTTGATCTCGACTGTCGACTATAGGTGGATCAAAACCATTGATCCACAGTGTGGTATTGGGTCTCACAAGTTGGAAGGACAAAGGGATTGACTTCCAGAACCCCAAATCGTGAAACAGCAAGGTCAGGCCAATTCGCGAACTCAAGTATCGCGAGTTGAGAGAGCAAAGTTCTTGCGCTGCAAACTCCGAGTCGCGAGATCGCAAAATATTGAAAGATAGGAAGGATAAGGGTGCAGTCATAGCCCTTAGTCACGCACTATGGGATCTCATGCTTGGTGCTTGGAAAAAATCCAACCGAGCATTTGTAAGGGACCTGTATATTCGCTCGAAGGGTTCCAGTTCAGAACTAGAAGAGCCACTTCGGCTCCAGAATCAGAATATCCTGGACGGGAGGTCGCGCAACCCTAAGGATGGATAGGGGGTCTGCATCAGGTGGTATCAAAGCCTCATTCATTCGTCTGTAGACTTCAGGCGAAGGAGGAAAAGAAGGAGACAGAGAACTCAGAGCCATACTCTTTGTGTGATAGACAGTCAACATAATGCCACCAAGAAGACAAGAGCCACTTTGTTTCAGTCGTTCTGTGGAGAGGGAGATGCGAGAGTTTCGCGCCAAAATGGAAGTTGTGGAAGAAACACAGAAAAGAGCACCTGATGTTGGGGATGTCAATGATGCAAAAAGTGAAGAGGTTGAGGTTGAAGAAGATGTAGGAGAGGATACTACAGAGGAATGTTTGTTGAGAGCAGTCGCCAGATTGGGAGGCAGAGCTAAAATAGAGGTCCCCACATATGAGGGAAATATAGATGCTGAAGAACTGTTGGACTGGATAAGGTCCATGGACAAACATTTCGACTATGAAGATGTCGATGAGGAGAAGAAGGTGAAGTAGGCGGTCACCAGGCTAAAAGGGCATGAAGCATTGTGGTGGGACGAAATGCAGGCTGAGAGGAGAAGTAAATCCAAACAGAGGATAAAGAGTTGGGACAGGATGGTAGCCAAACTAAAGGCTAAGTTCATACCCAAAGACTACCAGATCAATCTGTTTAGGAAGCTACAGAACCTGAGACAGAAAGGAATGACAGTCAAGGAGTACACCGAGGAGTTCTATAGGATGAACATCAGAACTGGACAAAGGGTGAGAGATGAAGAAAAAGTTTCCTGATACATAAATGGCTTGAGATATGAAGTCTAGGATGAGCTAAGCATGATGTCAGTGAGGACTATGGAAGATGTGAATCAGTTTGCACTAAAGGCAGAGGAAAAGCTGGCCAGAAAACAAAACCAGCAAGGAAGAGGTAAAAGCTCGGTCCCAAGCAAAAGCAAGGGATTTAACTATGATAGAGCACATCAATACAAGGATGAGGCTGAGAAACCACACAATCACTCAGAATGAGGAGAAAGTTCACGAGGAAGACAAAACGATGGAAGAAACTCTTCTAAAGGAAAAGGCAGAGGAGGAGTAAGGTGCTATAACTGTGGAAAGATAGGGAACATGTCTTGGGAATGTCTCTAGAAAAATATGGATGGAGGAGAAGCCCACATTTCAGAAGCACAATGAAGAGATGTTGAGGCAGAAGGAGCAGAGGATGGAGCATCCCTGATGTTGAGAAAAGTTCTCTTAAAACCATAGGCAGAAATTGAAAAACCAGTGCAGAGAAGCAATCTCTTCAGGACAACTTGCAAGACTAAGGATAAAGTATGCAAGGTGATCATTGACAGTGGGAGTACTGACAACCTAGTATCCACAGAGATGGTGGAGAAATTGGAGCTGAAGACAATTGCACATCCAAGGCCATACAAAGTCTCATGGCTGCAAAAAGGACACCAGGTAATGATTGCTAAACAATGGCTGGTTGAAATTAAAATAGGATGATATAAGGATGAAATCCTATGTGATGTAATTCCCATGGATGTATGCCACATTTTTTTGGAAGACCATGGAAGTTTGACATAAATGTCATTCATGATGGAAGGAAGAATACATACACATTGGAGAAGAATGGTAGGACGCATATGTTACTGCCAATGGAGGATAAGAGAGCAAAAGAGGAAGCCAGCACAAGCATACTTCTCATGAGTGGGAAGGAACATTTGAAGTAAGTCAAGGAAGAATAGGAGATGCAGTTCACTGTGGTGAGGAAGCCCAGAGTCATCCTTATGAGTACATCAATGGATGATTTTCCTGAAGAAGTTCAGGAGTTGCTAGATAATTATGCTGATATAGTGGTGGATGAGATGCCAAACTCATTGCCACCCATCAAGAGTATCAGTCATCATATAGAATTGATACTAGGAGAAATCTTTCCAAACAAGGCAACGTACAAATTAACACCTTGAGAAAATGTGAAGGTGAAGAGTCAAGTCCAAGAATTGTTGGATAAGGGTTTGGTCAGGGAAAGTTTGAGCCCATGCGCAGTACCAACTGTGTTAAGCCCAAAGAAATATGGAGGATGGAGAATGTGCACAGACTTGAGAGCCATAAACAAGATCACCATTAGGTACAGATTTCCTTTACCGAGAATGGATGACTTAATGGATTGCTTCAGTGGAGAAAATTTATTTTCTAATATAGATCTGAAAAGTGGATATCACCAGATCAGGATGAGAGAGGGTGATGAATGGAAAACAACCTTTAAGATGAATGAAGGCCTGTATGAGTGGCTAGTTATGCCATTTGGCTTAACGAATGCCCCAAGCACTTTTATGAGGCTGATGAATGGAATTTTGAAAGATTTCATTGGCAAGTTCGTGGTTGTATATCTGGACGATATATTGGTCTTTAGCAGGACTAAAGAGGAGCATTTGAGGCACCTAACGCTAGTAATGAGAAGGATATAGTAGGAGAAGCTGCTAATCAATTTGAAGAAATCCTCTTTTATGAATACATAACTCATTTATTTGGGTTTCGTGATCTCTTCGAATGAACTAAAGATGGATCCAGAGAAGGTGAAAGAGATCAGAGAATGGCTGTCACCAAGGATCATGTTCAAGGTAAGGAGCTTTCATGGTTTAACAAGTTTCTATAGAAAGTTCATTAGAGACTTCAGTGGAATTTGTGCACCAATGATGGATACAGTGAAGAAATGGCACAAGTCCTTTAAATGGACAGAGGAGGCCGAAAGGAGCTTCAATATATTGAAGGAGAAGATAATATAATGACCAATTCTGATCTTGCCAAATTTTGGGAAGACTTTTCAGGTGAGATGTGATGCAAGTGGAGTTGCAATAAAAGCTATTCTGAGTCAGGATAACATGCCTATTGCTTATTTCAGCGAGAATTTGAATGAGACTAAGAGGAAATACTCCACATATGAAAACGAGTTCTATGCCATAATTCAAGCATTGAAGAAATGGAGAAATTATTTTGTCCTGCAAGAGTTTGTCTTGTACAACGATAACCAAGCTTTACAATTCATAACCCGATAAGAAAAATTGAATCAGAGGCATGCAAAATGTGTTGAATTTATGCAAAAGTTTACTTTTGTCATAAAACATATTGTCGGGAATGCTAACAAGGTTGTTGATGCATTAAGCAGGAGATGTTTAATTCTGCAGGAATTCCAGGTGGAGACCTTGGGGTTTGAACACCTTAAGGATATGTATTGTGATGATACAGATTTCAAGGAGGCCTACAAATCATGTACAAGCCCTGTACTGAGAGATAGAAGTCAGTGGACAGAGTATATGGTTAAGGAAGTATTGTTATTCAAAGGAAATCAATTGTGCATACCAAGATGCTCAATGAGAGACAATCTTCTGAAGGAGAAGCATAGTGGAGGATTGGTTGGACATTTCAGTCACGACAAAACGTTTGCACAGTTGAGCAGTTCATACTATTGGCCAGGTATGAGAAAAAAGGTGATAAAACTTGTGAACAGATGTAGGATCTGTCAACATGCAAAGGGGAAAAGACAGAACACTGGATTGTATCAACCGTTTCCAGTACCAGAGAGGCCTTGGGACGCAATAAGCATGGATTTTGTGTTAGGATTGCCAAGAAAACAAAGGGGATTCGATTCTATATTTTTTGTGGTGGATATGTTTTCAAAGATGGCACATTTCATCCCATTCTAGAAGACCAGTGATGCAACACATGTTGCAAATCTATTTTTCAGAGAAGTTGTAAGACTTAATTAGTTGGTCACTTTTGGAGGACATTGTGGAAGAATATGGGGACAAATTTTTCCTTCAGCTCAGCTTATCACCCTTAGACAGATGGGCAGACTGAGGTGGTAAATAGAAGTTTGGGAAATTTATTAAGGAGACTAGTTATTGAACATCATAACTAGTGGGATCAGATTCTGCCACAAGCAGAATTTTCATACAATGACTCACCAAACATGAGCACTAGAAGGAGCCCATTCCAAATACTCTATAGAATGAAACTTAGGAGAGTGTCCGAGTTAAGGGACTTGGAACAAGGAGAGATCAGAAGCGCTAGAGCAAAGGATTTTGCTGCTGAGATGTAGAGACTCCATAGTCGGATCAAAGAACAATTACAGAGTTCTAACTAGAAATACAAGCACAGAGTTGATCAACATCACAGGGAACTTCAATTTGAAGTGGGAGATCAGGTTTTAGCACATATCAAGAAGGAAAGGTTCCCTAGGGGAACATATAACAAATTGAAGATGAAGAAGATAGGACCTTGTAAGATCTTGAGGAAGTTTGATCCAAACACCTATGAGATCGAGTTGCCAAATGGTGTGGGAATTTCACCCATATTCAATGTTTCAACCCTGTATCCTTACTTGAAAGATGAAATGAAAGGGTAAGAAGATCAAGAAAAAATTCAGTGGAAGAAACAGATGCCTGTGGCAGAAAAGCTGTAGATGGAGAAAATTCTGGATCAGAGGATTGGAAAAAAGACCAGGAGGAAGACTTATTTTGAGTATTTGCTCAAATGGAAGGGACACCCAATAGAAAAGGCCAGTTGGGAAAATGAATATGCTATCCAAAAGCAGGGAAAATCAGTAGAGGAGCTCATGGACATGAGTCCATGAATTTTTTTCAAGGGGAGTATGATGCAGGAGCATCCTTGGCAAGCGCACAGAGGTGGGACCACCCAACATGTGAGAGTTCCTCCGGAACTTCAACGTGAGCAGTCACAAAAAATTTCAGGATCTGCTGCCACTCAGCACCGAAATTCACCTTTGGAGGCATGCTTGACCCAATGTTGGGTTTTCCCTTTGAAGCAAGTTTTTGAAATTCTAAAACAGAGCAGAAGTTTCCACTTCGGCTGTGGAAATTGACCAATATAAGATAACGTTGGATAAGGTTTAGAGTAGGCAAGTAACCAGGGGAAACCCTAGGGATATTTTGGGGTTATGTAAAAGTTTGTAAGCCAGTTAGTGGCAGGTAGAGGAAGGAGAGAAATTGATCTGTGAGAGAACTGCGAGTGAGAAGAAAATCTTATCTTTTGGAGCTACTGTAGTTTGTATGTATTATGTAGCCAGTGGGCACTTGTGAATAGAACAGAATGGAAAATTAACCCAAATGTGTGATGTTTGGACTGTGTGCATTTTCCCTGTAGTTTTCTGTTTTATAAACAAGTGAATGGAACTGTGACATTTTGGAAGTTTCAATTGTTTCTCTTCATTTGGAGCTCTACAAGGTGTGCATTGAGCTAGAGAGAAAATGTTGTGGACCTGAGTTATCAAAATCCCTCAGACGCAAGGAGTGCATGAGAGATTGAAGTCTGAACCAGATAAAGCTTAGGAGGGATAACACTTCAGAAGGTGTTGTCGAGACCAGGAACTCATTCTCTGGAAGGAGAGAATATTGAGTCTTCGCAAACATAGAAAATCTTCTAAGTCGGAGTTGAGTAAAATCTCAGGAGGAAGAATGCCCTTGAGCATTGGATCGCTGTGGGGATTCCCGAGGATCATCTGATTGGAAAGAGGAGTGCAGACTTTAACACTGTGTAGATCTCGATGAGGGGAGTTCAAAGAACTAAATGAATGATGGAGAATCCTTGAGGAGGAACACCGAAACCTCGCAAACAACTGGATAAGGTGGAGCTGCAAGGAGGTTAGCGGTGAGGGATACTTGATGCCCAAAATCTCAGGAAGAACAATGACCATTGATCTCAGATAGATCTGGACCGTTGGTTCAGTTCGCGAACTCGGGTATCGCCAACTAGAGGGATAGAGGTCTTGTCTTCCAAAACCCTGAGTCACGAGATCACGAAATAGCGGAGTCGACCCATTTCGCGGACTTAGATATAGTGAACCGGAATGTGGAGTCCCTTGTTTTTCAAACCTTCAAGTCACAATACTGCGATTTGATCTGAACTGTTGATCACAGGCGGATCTGGACCGTTGGTCCACATCGTGAACTCAGATATCACTAACTGGGAAGCAAAGTTCCTTGTTTTTCAAACCTCTGAGTCATGATATGGTGATTTGATCTAAACCATCGAGTACAGGCGGATCTAGACTGTTGGTCCACATCGCAACCTTGGGTATCACGAGCTGGAAGGACGAAGGTCTTGTTTTTCAAACCTCCAAATCACGCGATCGCGATTTGATCTGTACCATTGACTACAGGTGGATCTGGATCGTTGATCCACATTGTGGTCTCAGGTCTTGCAAGTTGGAAGGACAGAGGGCTTGACTTACAGAACCTCGAATCGTGAAATAGCGAGGTCGATCCAATTCGTGAACTCGGGTATCACGAGTTTGGAGGGCAGAGTTCTTCGAGTCGTGAGATCACAAAATACCGAAAGACAGGAAGGATAAGGGTGCAGTCATAGCCCTTGGTCGCACACTGTGGGAGCTCATACTTGGCGCTTGGAAAAAATCCAACCAAGCATTTGTAAGGGACCTGTATATTCGCCCGAAGGGTTCCAGTTCGGAACCAGAAGAGCCACTTCAGCTCCAGAATCAGAAGATCCTGACCGGGAGATCGTGCATCCCTGAGGAGGGATAGGGGGTCTGCATCACTCGTTTCCCTTAGGGGAAAGAAATATTTTTTGGTGTTTTGAGTCATAGAGGCCCATAGACTGTCATGGTCTGCCAGAGTTTGAATCTCTTGTACATTTCCTTGTATTTTCTATGCATATTAATATAGATGCTGACTTAAAAAAATTTGTGTAAGATTAAAATTATGATTTATACATTTTAAACTAATATAAAGAAAGTTTTTTTTAAAGATCACACATTATAATTTATTTTAATGGTTTTGGAAGGGAGAAGCAATGGATGTAAATTTTGGTAGTGAGTATGTTACTACTTTTGATTAACTATCAAATCAAAATCTCTCTAAAAATTTATATAATTAATTGTAACAATTTTTTTTTTCTTTTTGATATCACTTCAAAATGAAAATAAGAACATGATATAAATAAATTAAAATGCTTAAGTTATTGGTGCAAAAACATGAAATAATGAAGCAAAATAATTCACAAAATGATACAAAGAAAATTATATTGAAATATTGTGTATTACTTTGTAAAAGATTTGTGTGATGCTTTGATAAAGATATAAAGAAAAATGAGAAGATGATCTACCACTTTATGTTTTTCCACTATAAATTGTAGGGTTATGGATAAAATGTAGTAGAAAATGCCAACTATTTGATAGTGTTAGTATAAATCAAATCCTTTTAGATACCATTGTCCATGATTGTCTAGAGATTAGCCCTAGATTTACCATACTCATATGAAAAACGTCTCTCCTTTTTTTGTATTTTACATCTTTACAAATTATGGTTTTGCAAAATGCATATACTCATATTAGTACCATTGGGACCCTTGGTTCACATAGAATCTCATGGAAACTTAAAGAGTATGATATTTGTTCTTCTCCATGCATAGCTCTCTAGTAGGGACATTTTTTGCAACAAAGATCACACTTGCTAAATAACTATATTAGTCATACCAAAGTTTCTTGTGTAATCCCATCATTTCCCAATATCGGTTATTTCATCTAATATGGTCTCCTTTGGTTGTGTGTTTTTATTCCCGGGTATATTTTGGTAAGGCACTATATTCTTTGATTTCTTGAAGTCATGCTTCTATGGACAAGATCTTTGTTTTTCTAGTGTTGCAACTTTTCTTCAAACTTCAAAGCACATTAAATCCACACATAAGCATATTGACATCAAATAATTCAATATCTTATTGAATATAGGGACTGAGAAACCTTACATACTTCATAATTTTAAGCTTTGAAACTACAATGTGCATATTTTCCATGAGTTGAAAGAATTATTCGATCTATCTTTATATCGTATCGTGTGTGCATTGTTGTAGTTTTTTCCATTGTTTGTACGCTTTCTTGTTCTACTTGGGATGACATAAAAATTCCTTGACCACTACAACATGGTATTTTCGTGTGTCAATATGGAGTTTCTTGTATCCTGTGATGCATCATTTGTTGAGGTTCTCTCACAAATAGTGAAACAAGTTGGATGTCTTCAAAGTAGAAATGATGATTTCATTACATCCAGTGAGATAATTTATAGTCAAGTAGGGCTAGAGCTACCAAATATAGTGCCTTATGAAATCTGCAATGACCTTTCCCTTAAGGATCTTGGGGATGTTTAAAGGTTCATCCAAACATTGAAGGGTGAAAATCCATTGAAGGTAAGTTTAGAATCACTACTAGAGAAGTCATATAGACTTGTGATCTTCTTTAAAATATTCATAACCTTGTCTATCATATCTTATTTATGTAAATCAAGGGCATCAAATGATGTTTCTTCATTGAAATTTTTGTGTTGGTATCTTCTAAAGTTGGCATGGTGGTTTTTTACAATATTGTAGGATGATGATAACAAACAAAATAGAGTTGGTATTTAGAACAAGTATTAATATACTGGACATTGAGAGAAAATGATCAAGTCAATTGCAATTCTATGATGTAAATTAGATGGAAATTTAAACATATTGTATTATTTAAATTATGTGGATGAAAGAATGAACATTAATGAAGCAAAATAATGAATGAATCAACACAAAGAAAATTAGACCAAAACAATATGTGTATGATCACATGAAATATATGTACATCAATTGAATTGCAATGCTTGCAGTGTATGCCTATGATATCAATGAACTAATTGTAGCATGGAAATCAAAGGAAAATTTAAACATATTGGACTATTTAAGTGATTGGATTGAAAGAATGAGCATTAATGAAGAAAAATAATGAATGAACCAGTACAAATAAAATTAGATCAAAATAATATGTGTATCATCACAAAAGGATAAGATATTATTCTACCTCATGTTATCTTTCTTATGGTACATTATGTATACATAGAAAGTACATGCAGTTACTATAACATCCATTTGATTTCCAAATATATTTTTCTTCCTTTACTATTGGTCGTTGTCCATATCATATTGTGTTGTGTGTTGTTGATATGCTAGTGCAAGATTTGTGGTTATGGTTGGCATTCTTGGTGCATGCATGAATATTTCAAGTTTTTATATGCAAATCATTGAGGTGAACATGTGCGACCCATTAAGATGGATGTGACTAAGATTTTATTTAGAATGCTCAATAGGTCAAAATTAAAATTATAGCTTGCCAATATTAAACCATAATCACAACATCAAATATTCATTGTAAACCATGAAGTAAAATGTGTAATGTGAACATAACTAATTCTTTGTTTAAGAATTTTTGGAAGCCAAAAGTCACTCAAAAAATTCAAAACATCACAAATTCCAATTTTTACCTAACAAAATTCAAGATCTATCATTGTGAGTGATTATCTAAATCACTTTCATGAGTCACAAAGAAACACAAAATTCGAGATTTATCATTGTGAGTGATTATCTAAATCACTTTCATCAATGACAAAACAACAAGAAATTCAAGATCGATCATTGTGAGTGACTATCTAAATCACTTTCATGAATGACAAAGCCTAGAAACAAGTGAATTACAATCTTAGAATAAAATCCCCTTAACATTCACTTCAAAAATGTCCTTACCAACATAGTTTCTTAGGGTAAACCTCATAAAAAAAATATAGTTGGGATAGTAATTAATTTAATAATGAAATTTTAGTTATCATAACAAGTTGCACATTTACTTAATCAAATGTTTGAAATTAATTGGAATTCAAAGAAATGTTGGTGTTTATAATCTCAATGTGAATATCCATTAAACTAAATGTTTTACTCTACTTTTACAACGAAAAATTCATGACATTAATTACGAAAAGAGAATAAAACAACATATACAACCATAAGTGAACACAAGAAGATTTGAAACAAATTTGTGTCCATATTATGAATTCTTTTTTGTTTTCTTCAAAGAATACATTTGATTTATACGATTAGAATTGCTTTGAAAAGTAGCATGCATGAAAACTACACATTTCATGTGCAACTAATATAGAAAATTAATTAAATAGAAATTTACAAACATTGTTGGGAAAGTGATTTCCACATATCCCAACAATATCTCATGTGGAAATCACTCTAGACAAGTTTGAATCCCCACTTTTCCCCTACATTAAGTGAACCTCCTTCCATCCAATCCCTTAATTAGACCATTTCCAAAACTATCAGAAGTATTAACTTTGAGTAAAGTTACTTCACTACACTCCACCATTATATAGTGTAATTTTGGAATCTTTGTTAAAGAAAATACTTCTTGTTGCAGAACATATTCCACTTTGATTCTAAGAACATCCATAGGTTAATCAACATCTATATTGATATTCTCCAAGTATACAATCTTTCTTACAATCTCACTCCATCCCACATCGCCAAGACAATAATGGATGAATCACAAGCAATCTCTACTTTTTTGTGCATAATACTTTGCAAAACTTCTATTTTTCCTCACTCTCATCATCTTCTCTTTCATTGTTCCACTTCATTCTCTAGTGACAACATTTTTTTGTTTAGGTTTAGTCATTTGCTTATGGAAAAATGTATTATCCATATTTAAAAAACAATCTTTCATTTTCCACTATTGGAAACATCTCCTCTAAGTGGTCTACATACATTAAAATGCACCAAACTAACTAGTTATTGGAAACATCTCCTCTAAGTGGTCTACATACATTAACATGCACCAAACTAACTAGTTATTGACTTCTAGGAGTACCAATGAAAAATCTTACTTCCTTTTCCAATTTATTTTTTAGATTGAATAATATCATGAGTACCTTATGATCCATGGATCACACCCTTGATCCTCCTTTCTTATAGGTCACGGCTACTCTATGATGTTGATATGTTATCTACAATATGTGGTACTACATTAGGTTTGCAAATGATACCAAACATCACAAGTTTAGTCGATATCAATGCTCCATGAACCAACATGCATGCTTCCTTGGTGACTATTACCTTTAGTGCCACATCTAAAATTTGGCCCATGAAGAGTGAATTTCATGCCAAACCCATCACATGCATCACATCATGAATTTTCTTGATCCTTCCATATTTGTGTCTCACATGTATGCTTCAACATCTAAGAATTTCATATCTAAAGTTGTAATTGAAGAAAATCTTTCTTTCTCACCAACACACTCTTTATGTGCTCTTCATATTCCAGAATCTTTTCTTTTTAATGAAAAGTCACATGGAATAAGTGTTTTAAATCCAACAACCAAGTTTCAACATACCCTTGAGATTCTTCTCACTCTTCTCGTGCCCTTTTTGATGGCATTTCCACCAAACTACCTCGGTCATACTCTTCCTGTTTGTTGATCTTATCACTCTTCTCATGCCCTTTTTGATGGCATTTCCACCAAACTACCTTGGTCAGACTCTTCCTACTTGTTGATCTTCTACAAAACATTGAGGTTCTCTCACCAAGGTTTCTTTTAATTTGAGAACATAATTTTAAATGACCTCTTATGAAGATTTCTTCATTTTCATGGTTCTATTTGGTGGATATTCCTCTCATTTCCTCATGTAACAAAGCCCAAAAACTCCTGCAATAATGATTACCATATTATCCCATGAATCTAGAAAACCCCAAAAGTTACCCAATGGTATTCCTTAGACATGCTCATACCTATTGTAATAAATTGCCTAACCAATGCATTGCAAATATTCAAATGATTAACAACACTATCTTCCTTCCTCAATCCTATTAAGATGATAGAATCATTTCTAGAAGGACAACTTATTTACAAATGACTTTGTCTCATACAAATACTCTTGAACATACTCTTGAACATGGTGAGAGAAATTAATCTAAAAAAGTCATTCTGATAGACATGTGTTTTTTATATAGCTTTTGTGAATCCTAAACAATGATTCCTTAAAGTTTCACCCGTTTAATAACCCACTAGTATTTTTCAACCCATACATTCACTATTTTCAATTTTCATAAACTAAAAATATGATAATTAAATTTGTCCATCTCTACTCTTTCGAATGAGGCAATAGCAATGTCTACTCGAACGATACAAAAGACTGGGCTCTTATCGTTTTAAGCTTCAATGGAAAGAAAACACCTAAATCAACGTTCACAATCAAACAAATCAGCGCTTCACATGGAGAGCAGCAACTCTCAATAATCTCAGGGTTCGATCAAACCCCTCGGCGAAGTGAGTCTTCTCAATTTGCGAACACCCAAAGTGATTTGGGATAAATTACACTTGCTCCAAAAACCAATGTGCATGACAAATATACATACATTCCATACGCAACAAAGAAATAAATCAATGAAAAGGGAATACATTCCAAGCAACCAATAAACCGTAGAAAATTCCATGGTTGAGGACGTCCTTGGCACATGTCAATGCAATCATCAATCATTATATTTAGCGGGCCACAGCGAGTCAGTTTTTGTTAGATGGAAACAGAAATCTACACTGAAGTATTAATAGAAAAACTTTAAATTTTATTAAAGTTTTTTTATTAATGTCTCCATCTTGAAGAGGATAGTGTTTTTTTTATTCATCATTAATTAAGTTGAAAGAGGTATACTTATTGATAATGGACATATTTAATAGGTTTTTAGTGTTTAATCAGTTTTGTATGAACAAGATTAAATATTGATAGAATATTTTTAGTCATCCCAATAAATCAATAGTTGTGATTTCAACCACTAACTTTCAAAGCATCAATTTACATATTTATTTTTTTACTTTTACTTTACTTGATCATATTTAAAATTTACTATGATGACTAGATAATTACCATGTCTCCGCCATTAACAAAGATTAAGATTTTGTTATTACCATATATCAGCCATTAACACCTTGCTTCCTTCCGATTAGGCCCCTACCCCCTCATAGAGCAGTTCTTCCTCTCTCGTTGGTCGAGTCACTTAAAGTACCTCTCGTACCTCGCTCTAGGGCCGAGTTCTAAGATACTTCGTTCAATGTATACCTGTTTTTTGGCAACACATATTTTTTTCATGGACTTCAAAAAGTACACTTCATCAACATGGACTAATTGCTGGACATAGTCTCTAGCATGAAGATCCTTCGTACCAATTCCCCCTCATTCACTTCCCACCTACAACGTATATCGATGAATTAATCCTAAACGATCCCAGCTCAGATGATGTACTTCATTACTCACCTAGTCGTTAGCCATTAACAAAGATTAAAATTTTATTACAAAGTGAAAAGATGTAAATCAACGTATATCGATGAATTAATCCTAAACGATCCCAGCTCAGATGATGTACTTCATTACTCACCTAGTCGTTAGCCATTAACAAAGATTAAAATTTTATTACAAAGTGAAAAGATGTAAATCAACGTTTTCATTTTCTTCTTGTCCAGCCAAAACCTGGCATTCACCAGCAAGAAGTTTGCTGCTGTGCTAGTTTACTACAATTTATGTCTACTTCAGAAAAGTTGTCACGCATCTAATGCTAGTTTACTTCCAGAAAAGTTGTCACGCATCTAATTTTCTATGCCAGTTATAATATCCCACTCCTTCCTTTTCTATGCCAGTTACAATATCCCACTCCTTCCTTCCTCTGCAGGTAGAAAAAAAGCTTCGGGACGCCCGTGTCTAGAATCGACGAGTCTTTAGTTAAATAGATATACAAGGGCATTGGATTATAGGAACACCTCCTACAATGCCATGCCTTCTGGTCCGACTGGGGCGGAGCACAAACAACAAGAATAAGAAGGTCGGTGTGGCGATGGCAATGAAACAATTAATGAGAAGCGTTTTAATTATCCTCTGTGTATGTACATGTATACGCTTCGCAGCAGCTGATGATGAGACTTCTACCGTTTGGAGCAATTGTGGGAATAGCGGTAATTATACATATAGGAACGGTAGCGCGTTTCAGCTTAATCTAAACAAGGTTTTGGAATCACTGGTGAGGAATGTTAATTCCAGCGGATTCAATCTTTCTAGTGTTGTTGACCAGCAAAACAGCGATAGTACTGTTT
>JASDQU010508518.1:79288-89929 GCA_032191745.1 Picea mariana | reverse complement strand
TTTCACCGTCCCAATTTAAGAGAAGAATCTCCTTTATATTGATGAAATTCAACTATTATTTTAATTTATTTAATATATAATATAACATTAATAAATTCTTCTAAATTTTACTTAAAGAAATAATCTTATTACATAAAATATTGCAAAGTTTAAATCTACTTTATGAAGATTGTATCTCCATAACTTAACCGCCTCGATTTTAATTGTAATTGCTTCATGTACTCTAATTTATTAAAACAATTATTTGGGAACCCTAAGAGAAAATTCTTACAAAGTTCCTGCAACTCTCGTGCTAACGTGGCTCTGATCTTCTGCAAGGTTTAGATGCAAGGTTTAGATGAGAAGTACACATTACAAACAACAAACAACCCAATATCTACCTCCAACTACATACTGGGTATTGACGCCTTAAACAAATGTCGTTTAGGGACTCAAAACGACCCTTGAAGTTTGGGACCCAAAAAAGCGTAGAAAAACTGCTAAGATGTGGAACCATTTTGAATTAGTGGAATAGGTGGGTAGCCACTAGTATCCATATGGATCAATCCTCCCCCCTTAGGAAGAAATGTTTCACATTGCATCAAGTTCCTCCATAAGATGAGGAAACTTTTGATGAATCTAACTTATGGTGAGCCACTTGCCCTGGTGAAGAAGTTTCCATGCTTTGACGACATAATAGAGTTGGATGTTTTGTTGTTAAGTTCCCTTCATCTTGGTGTGGATGATCTAATCAATTATTGCTTGCTCAATGCATTCAAGATTGAGTTCTTAGGGGCCAAGTGCTCAACCACATCCGAAGTGTCTAGAAGAGGTGGAAAATATGGTCGAAGTAGTTCCACATTAAGGAAAGGGGAAATTCTTGACTCAAAATAATTCGCACCCACATCCTTGGTGATGGTGTAAGGCCTGTATCGTAGTGGGACGAGCTTTTGATGGGGTCCTATGAGGCACTCTTTTTGCAAATGCAACCATACCTTATATCCCACCTGAAACTTGTGTTGTGCCCGATGTTGATCGTGGTGCTACTTGTACTTGGCATTGGCTTTCTACAAAATATCATGAACTTATTATTGGATGTGTTGGATTTATTCAACAAATTTGGTTGCTCGATCATCCTTGGTATGAGCATTGGAGGACTCTTATTGTGCAAATGCGATGGGAAGAGCTATGTCAATTGGAGCCAATGATTGGAACCCCAAGCACACCTGAAAAGGGTTGTGGAAAATAGAGATCTAGAGGGATTTGTTGTAGCTATGTTGAACATAAGGAAGGCTCTCATCCCATGTGGGTGGATGTTTGGAATTGTACATCCTTAGTATATGAAAAATCATCCTCTGCATCATCAACCATAAGCTGGAATAGAAACTACTCATGAGCCTACTATTTCAATCTAAAATAATGGTCTGTGAGAGACCAAAATGAACCCAAATATGCGCAAAGAATATCTTACTAGTGGCCTTTACTGTGATAATCTTCATGCAAGGTGTCAAAATTGTCATCTTAGAGAATCAATCAACAACCACAAACACACACTCATTATCATGCTTGGTTGAAGGTAGCCCAAAATTTTAATCCATGGAGATGGACTCCAAAGGCCTATTAGAAGTAGGAACAGGGGTGTATAGGCCATGTTCCTTAATGGTGGGTTTGGAAATGGCACAGGTGGTGTAGGATCTAATATACTTGCTGACATCTTTTCGAAGCTTTGGTTAATAAAAATGCTTTTGCAATACTTCCACTATTTTTTCCATGCCAAAGTGTCATCTTGGTTGACTGTAATGAGATTCCCATATCATATTTGCACACTCACTTGAAGGAGCATAGAGATGGATTAGATGGCATAACAATCCCTCCTAGAGATGAAAGTCTGGAACTAGTTTTCCTGTGCTCAATGTTTGATAGGTAGTAGGAAAGTTAGAGTCATTGTTGTATAATTGTGTCCAACTAAAGGTGCCATGCCCACATGAGTTAAGAATTGTGGTTAGCACCACAACTAGGGTTCAATTGAGGTAGTCTGCAACATGGTTGGTGTTTCCATTCTTGTACTTTATGTTCAAGTGGAATTGTTGTAGGTACGTGCACCACTTTTGATGGTAGTCATTTTGCAACTTTCCTTGTGGTTGCATGAATTGTATAGGCCTATTATTAGTGTGGATGATCATTTCCTTTCCAAGAATGTAATGCTTCCATTGTCATCATGCCTGCACAATGGAGTACATATCTTTGTCATATGTGGAATATCTGCGGACATCATTAGATAGTGTTTCATTGTGATAGGCCACCAGATGCCCATGTTGAGTGAGGATTGCACCGATAGCATAATATGAAGAATCTATCTCAATATCAAATGGTTGTTGCGGGTCTGGCAGAATAAAGAGAGGTGATGATCAGAGGAAGAATTTCAAACTCTTGAATTTTTTATGTTGTGATGCAATCCAAGCAAACTTGGCCTTGGCTCCACCCTTGGTCACCTGGCTTAGGTCCCAAGTGATATGAGAGAACCCCAACGCAAACCTGTGGTAGAATTTGGTGATGACTAAGAAGCTACGGAGCTCGATTACAATCTTCAGGGACAACCAATCGTGAATGACTTGGATCTTGGATGGATCCACATGCACACCCTTCTCATCCATGATGCATCCCATATATTGAATTCTCTACATGTCAAAGGAACACTTCTCCAAATTGGCATATAACTTGTGTTTTCACACTATACCCAAGACCTATTAATTGTGCTTCAAATGTTCCTTTTGAGTTTTTCTAAAGATGAGGATGTCATCCAGATATATGAAAACAAAGGAGTTTGTGAATGGCCACAATAGATCATCCATCATGTGCATGAATGTGTCAAGGGAATTATTCAAGCCTAAAGGCATGAACAAACACTCGAAGATACCTTATTTAGAATTGAACGTTGTCTTCCATACACCAATTTTCTCAATCAACACTAGTGGTATCCTCGCATCATATCAATCTTATTGAAACATTTGGCGCCCTTGAGATAATCTAAAATATCATCAATCTAGGGGATTGGGAACCATTTCTTGAATGTGATCTTGTTCAGGGCTCTATAATCAATACAAAGTCGTCATGTCCCATCCTTCTTCTGAAGTATTAAATACTAGGTTCACCAAAGTGGAACCTGATATTAAATACCCATATTTGTGTGCAAGGTATGGAATATTTCAGTGCACTTTGGTACTGTCTAGTCTCTCTCCTAATGCAGAGTTTTCCATCTCATGTATTGTTCATTGTAGTTTCCAACATGATAGTATTTCTCCTTGAGGGTATCAACAAAAGTTTCCCAAGTGGGTTGGAGCCCAAAAATTGTGAACTCATCTTTGACATGTTGCTCATAGTAAGTTTTTCACTAATCTATGACATGGGAAAGGGACTTAAGGAGTGGGAAGGTGATTTTTTCAGTGTTGGAGAAATTTTGGATAGAGAAATAGTCCTTTAGAAAAATTAATAACTTTTCCAAAATGTCAGCGTTTATCTAGCCTTGAAATAAAGAAATATAAAAGTTAACTTGTACCTTGAAGGGTGTTGCACCTCCGAAGTGACTTTTGGTTGAAGGTGCATCCATTTTTGTTGGTATTTTTCGAGGGATATGGGAAAAATTACCCATCATCTGGTTCCTTGGTCGCATGAGGGCTTCCTCGAGCAATAGTTTGATAAGATCTCCTTCTTTTTTGCCTCTCTTTTCTTCTATCATGGGAGGCCGCTTGGACCACTAAGAGTGTTCTTCCCCAGTCTTAACCAGTTCAAGACCCAATCCCAATTGCCTAACCTCATCGGGGAGATGCACAAAGAAAAAACAAAGAGTAGATTGCTATGATACCACTGAGTCGGAATAGGTAGAGAGCAACATGAGGGAAAATATATAGCAAGGAAACACACATAGATATTGAAAGAAAGAAAATAATATAGTTAAACTTAGATTATATTAATGAATGGAATACAAAATACTTTAAAATGCAAAGCACACAAACTAGCTAGAATGGTTGTAGCTTATCCCTGAAGAAAAGATGTGTCAGCTACACTCATTCACAAGAAGTTGATTACGAGGCCGAAAATGCCTTTTTAACATAAAGAATCAATGAGAAAACCCTAAACATCCAAAATCCTAACCCGAGAAGATGAGACTCGAAAATATTTAAGGGCCCTAATCTAGTTAGTTTATACGTCCATTCTTGGGGGTGTAACTTTTTAATACGATCTCCGTTTGGAGTGCTTGAATCCTGTTGGAAAGGTCCAACAAAGAAATACACATTTTGAATGGCACATTATCTTCCTTTGGGTACATACTAGGTGTTATCGCGCCAAAAATACATCGTTTAGGGCCTCAAAACGACCCTGGAAGTTTGGGACCCGAAAAACTATAGAGACTCTCCCAAGATGTGGAACCATTCTGAATTAGTGGATTAGGTGGGTGGCCCCAACTATCCACCTGGATTAGTGAACCATGTCTTGTGTTTTGCATGAAATTATCTCTTTACAAGCCAAATTTTAGATGTGGTAATGAAGGTAATATTCACCAAGGAAGCATGCATGTTGGTTCATGGAGCATTGATATTGACTAAACTTGTGAGGTTTGATATCCTTTGAAAACATGATGGAGTCACACATATTTTAGATAGAAAATCAACATYAAAGAGTAKTAGTGRCCTATGGGAAAGGACAATCAAGGGTGTGATCCATGGATCATAAGGTACTCATGAATTTATTCATTTAAAAAACAAATTTGAAAATGAAGTAATATTTTTAATTATTACTCCTAAAAATCAAGAACTACTTTGGAAAGCATGTTTTTTAAATATGAATCACATATATCTCCATAAGAAAATGAGTACACCTAAACAACAAAATATTTTTAGTAGAGAATGAAGTGGAACAATGAAAGAAAAGGTGAAGAGAGTGAGGAAAAAAAGAAGTTTTGGAAAAGGCTTGTACGTGAAAAAAGTAGATATTGCATTCTAAGTCATCCATTGTTGTAACACTCTTCCATTCTGAGCTGTAACACTTCGATACCATACTGTAACGCCCCCTTTCCATCAGTTGGGCAGGCACTACTTTGCAGAATAACAATCTCATGCTAAATTCTATATATATATATAACATGCATTTAAGAAAATGAAACACATTTAAACTCAGAGTAAACATAAGAATTATTGCTATTATAAATAATCAATGGCATTAACATTAATTCGTATACACAACAGAATTCATGATAAATATAAATACACAGACATGCATAAACGTAATTAAAAACATCATCTGGTACTTATATTTGAAACGATGGCAATTCCACCAACTAGGTGCAGGCATTCCACGAACCTCCCAGCCTTAGACCGCACTGATCATCAAGCTCAGCAGTAGGTCACCCCTGAGCTGGGACTAAGCTCCACCCCAAGCTGGCAAGGAATCCTAGGCTAGGCTGAGGTTACAGGGAAAACACACGGGCACAAGGAAGGAATTCTCTTCCAGGAACCACTCATACTCACTGCCCATAGACTCTCCTTCCCACATGCTTGTTCCACCACAAGAGTATACAACTTCTCTGTCACCTAGACAGTCCTTTGGCTGCTAACCTCCCTTGCCTTGGGTTTTAGCAACAGACTAGACCGGAAGTCTCCGAGCTCTGTGGCAGCTATAGGGTTCCTTCCAAGAGTTCTCTCCTTCCTCTGCGCACTCTCTCACCTGGAGAGAATCCCTCACAGGCCAAGCAACCTATTCTTCCAACTTCAATCACCTCTCTCACCTGGAGAGAGTGTCGTACAAACTAGCCAACAAGCCACATGCAGTCCAGCACTACGTGGCCACAACAACCAATGGGGAAAACAAACACGGGCTTTCCAACAGGCTCAACAATGATAGGATGGTCTCACGGTTATGGATTTGGGACAGAAACTCCACACACAGGCTCAATCTGCTTGGACAAAGGAAGCATCGGCTTTTTAGAAATCAACACAGGCTATCCCCGAAATCAACACACATACTTCGCCCCTGGTTTCAGAATGGCACTAGGTCTCTTGCAGAGGTTGGATGGGTTCACGCTCAAGCAGTCGAGGGTCGAATGGTGGAGGAACCCCCACCACGGCTCATCTCAGCCCTTTTATTTGCATGGGCTTGGGTTGACACTTGTCACCCGTGAAGCTGCATGCTTACATCAGCATGCGCTCCTCCCACCATTTGGAAGTCACATGTCATTCCAAAAGAACTTAAGGTAAAAACATATTATTCACATGCCCCTTTTGGAATAATATTAAAATATTATTCCCAAGGCTTAAGCCCCTAGGCTTAACACTTAGCCCCTTTTCCCACCTTCCAGCCCCTAATCCCTTGCCCACTCTGTGGAAGCTTAGTCCCCCATCACTCATTCATCGTGGTCGGTTTGCACGCAACAGTGTTTATAATTTTATTAATGTTCTGCATAGATACATGTACAAAATCAAGCTCTTGGCCTTCAACACTTAGGCTCTCTAGCCTAATAATCACATAAGCCCACCAACTTATATTAACTTGGCTCACCATCCTATAAAACATAATTACAATTCATTTCATAAACATGATTTACAACAGGGCTCAGCCTTGGGGACATTACAATCCCCCTCCCCTTATTTCTGCACTGTCCTCAGTGAAACCTTACACTGTCTCTGCAAGCCTTTCAAAATTTTTAAAAAGATGCGGGTACTCTACCCGCATAACATCTTCATTCTCCCATGTCGCATCTTTAGGACCATACCAGGTCCAATGGACCTTTACAAGCTCTATGGCTTGATTCTGGAGCTGTTTTCTTTTCCTGTCCAATATGCGCACATGATGCACTTGCAGGACACCTTCTAGTTCCACCTGAATCACATTCCAATTGATAACATGATTAGCATCAAGTATATATTTATTAAGCAGTGAAACATGAAACACATTATGTATAGTCATAGATACAAGTAATGCAAGCATGTATGCAACTGGCCCAATCCTTTCCAGGATTTCAAAAGGCCCAAAAAATCTTGCTGCCAACTTGGCGCAACTTCCCAGCTTCAAGGAACTCCTGTTAGTTTTCACTTTCAGGAAAACATGGTCACCCACTTTGAATTCTCTGTGGGTTCTGTTATTATCAGCGTAACTTTTCTGCCTGTCTTGGGCATCTTTTAAATTCTGTTTAACTTTTATTATTTGGTCCTCCATCTCTTTGAGCATCTCCGACCCAACTACTGCTCTATCAGCTAGATTACCCCAGATCACTGGAGTGTTTTCACTTTCTTCCATAAAGTGATTCAAATGGGCTAATTTTCAACGATGCATGATACCCATTATTGTAGGTGAATTCTACCAAGTGCAGGTAGTCTTCCCATCTTGATGGTTTGTCCATCACGTACATTCTCAGCATGTCTTCTATTACTCTGTTCACCCTCTTTGTCAGTCCATCAGACTCGGGATGATACGCTGTACTAAAGTTCAGATTCGTTCTGAATCCCTTGAACAGTCCTTTCTAGAAATTCTAGGTGAATTTCGGGTCCCTATCAGACACAATCGTCTTAGGAATTCCGTGCAAGCGTGCCACTTCTTTTAAGAAGATATCAGCAACATCTACTGCCTTGTGAGTGGTTTTCAGTGGAATAAAATGGTCAGCTTTTGTAAGCTTTTCCACCACAACCATGATCGAATCATGCTGCTTGCTTGTTCTGGGAAATCCTATAATAAAATCCATGGTCACCACTTCCCACTTCCACTCAGGAATGGGCAAAGGCTTCAAAAACCCTGCTGGGTGCCTATGCTTAGCCTTAACTTTCTGGCACTCCATACATATGGTGATGTATTCAGTGATCTCTCTCTTCATACCCGGCCAAAAGTAATGGATTTTGACTGCTGCCACAGTCTTCTGATATCGAGGGTGTCCATCATAAGTCACGTTATGCATTTATTTTAGAATCACAAGTTTCAATTCCTGGACATTGGGCATATACACTCTGTCTTTATACAAAAGTAATCCATCATCTTCCAAGGTGTAACTTTCCCTCTTTTGTGGCCTTTCACTCTGCTGTAGCTTTTCTACCAAGTCTCTGTACTGCAAATCTACATTTGTAGCTTCCAAAATTCTATCCTTAATATCAGTCATGTACATGCTAATGGTTGTAACATGTAATTCATGCACTTTTCTGCTGAGTGCATCAACCACCTTGTTTTCCTTCCCTTTGATATGCTTGATATCAAAGTCATATTCGCACAGAAACTCCAGCCATCTACTTTTCCTAGCATTTAAAGTCGGTTGATCAAACAAATATTTTAGACCGTTATGTTCTATTCTCAATTCGAATCTCCTTCCCATAAGGTAATTTCTCCATTTCCTCAAAGCGTGGATGATTGTTGCCAGCTCCAAATCATGAGTGGCATAATTCTTTTCATTCTCTTTCAACTTCCTGGACTCATAACAAATTACAAATCCATCTTGGCTGAGAACTCCTGCCAACCCTTCCTTACACACATCTGTGCACACCACGAAATCCATATTTGGTTCTTCAATCCTCAAGATTGGAGCGTTGGTTAACGGCTGCTTCAATCATTGGAAACTGTTCTCGCACTCTTCATTCCACTGAAACATTTTCTCCTTCCTTTGCAAGGAAGTGATAGGATGAGCTATCTTTGAGAACCCTACTATAAATCTTCTGTAGTAACCCGTAGACCCATAAAGGATCTAACTTCTGCTACATTCCTTGGTGTTGACCATTCTTCAATGGCCTCAACCTTCTCAGGATCCACAATGATCCCTTCTTCTGAAATAATATGCCCCAAGTAATGGATCTGCCTTTGATAAAATGAGCATTTGCTCAATTTGGCATACAGTTGGTGTCCTCTCAACATTTGTAGCACTAGTCTTAGGTGTTGTTTATGCTCTTCCTCTGACTTGGAATACACCAATATCTCATCCAGGAAGCTATGAAAAACTTGTCTAAATAGTTCCTGAATACACCATTCATCAAGCACACAAAAACAACAGGTGCGTTTGACAATCCAAACGACAACACTGTAAACTCGTAATGACCATACCTTGTTCTAAAGGCGGTATTGTTGATGTCCTCATCCTTTATTCTCACCTGGTGATATCCGGATTTGAGATCTATTTTTGAAAATATTTTTGCACCCTTCAACTGATCGAAAAGATCATCGATCCTTGGCAGAGGATACTTGTTCTTGACAGTTACCTTGTTGAACTGTCGGAAATCAATGCACAACCTCAACGTCCCATCCTTCTTCTTCACGAATAGGACCGAGGCACCCTAAGGTGACACACTAGGGTGAATGTACCCCTTCCTTAGAAGCTCTTCAAGATGCAATTGCAACTCTTTCAGCTCCGACGTACTCATTCTATAAGGAGATTTTGAAACTGGAGCTGCTCCAGGCATAAAATTTATAGAAAAATCGATGTCTCTCTTCGGAGGTAGTCCAGGTACCTCCTGAGCTACATCCTTGAACTCTGTGAGTACCTCGTGGTCTCCAATCTTTGAGACTTCATCTCTGGATGCTTCCTCCACACAGGCTACAAATAATTGACAACCTTTCCTGTAACACTTCTTCAGCTGCATGGCTGAAATTTCTCTAACAACCACATCTCTGGGAATCCCTTGGACTCTTTTTCGAATTCCCTCCTCATCCAGGCATGTAAACCTCTTGTTATGACAGTCCAAAAGGGTATGGTGTTGGTCCAACCAGTCCATTCCAATTAACCAGTCATAAGAGCATAAAGGCAAAACATTCAATTCAACCTTCATGCTCAATCCATTCATGTCTACCGAACATAATTTAACCAATTCAGTGACCTTCCTCTTGGTTCTTGTAGCCAACTGCATGAACCAAGAATTTTCATGTTTGCTTCTTGATAAATGCAAACTTTCCACCACCCTAGGATCTACATAACTATGGATAGCCCCGTAATCAATTAAAATCATAAATGGTCAGTTGTTGATCATACCTTCCACTTCGATAATGTGTGATTGAAATTCAGCCTGCTTGTTATCTAGGGCTGTGTAGATCCTTGGCATTTTGTTGCCCATATCCTCCACTATTTCAGCTTGCTGAACATTGTGGACGGTTCTCGCTTTATCTTTTTTGTGGGGGCAGTCTCTGTACCTATGGTTTCCTTTACAACCCCAACACTCCATAGGTGACGGTATTGGCATTTGGTCACCCACTTCAGCCCTCTTGGGTTCTCTAAAAGATGTTTGTCCCTGAGGATTGTTCCTGAAAAAGGGAGGCTTGTTTCCCTTCTACCTTTTCTCTTTCCTGAACTTCTTCTGATCATCCCAAGCCTTCTGAAAAGTAGGCCTTTCTCTTTGTTGTTCATATAAGCATTTAGCCCATCGTATTGTCTCTTCCATAGTCTTAGGATCATCATACTGAATGTTTTCACCAATGGAAGGTGGAAGTCCACTCAGATATCTCTGAATCTTGACAACCTCATCTTTGATGAATGGAACATACTTCAGTAGTTCCAAAAACCTTCATTCGTATTCATCAATGGTCATGCTGCCCAACTTGAGTTCAAAGAACTCCTTCATCTTTCTGTCATAGTATCTTTTGGTTAGGTATTTCTTCTCGAAATACCTTTTGAACTCCTTCCAAGTAATATCTTTCTCCCTAATG
>JASDQU010508518.1:43504-55608 GCA_032191745.1 Picea mariana | reverse complement strand
TTTTACAATTAAATATGGTTAAAGTTATTTCACGTAAAAATATCTATTTTAACTTCAGATTTATCATGTATTAGAGAGACATAAAATTCTTTTAGATATAAACATTTTTTCAAATTTTATACTCTAAAAAAATTAGTTTATCAAGAAATTTCATTTTTTTTGTTCATGATAGATTTCTCTCTATACCCAGAAACACTTTTACAATTTAAAAGATTTTAAATCTTATTAAAACTAGAAATAATCTTAACACTTGCACTAAAAATCTATTTTCATCTAATAAATCACCTAGGAGTTAAATACTTTGCAATTTTTGTTAACCTTAGATTTTTTTAGTTTCACCATCCTTTTAAGTTATTACCATCTCCTTCTTCATTGTTTGTGGATGCATTGCCTAATAGTAGGTGGAATTTAACGATCTTATAAAATATATATATGCAAAAGTTACTTATGAAGGAACAACATCCTACGTGCATCCACCTTAAAAATCCACACATACATATTTGTGTAAACTATGTACATTTTAAAAATTCAATCTATCACCCAAAACATTACACATTGCACATGTGAATCGAGAACAACATATGACATTCCAAGAGATATGCAATCTCTAACTATTACAAAACTAGACCACCTTTAGTAGATAAATCAACACTCTTTTAACTACATGTACCTTATACATATATAATGTACCATAAGAAGCAACATAAAGTAGTAGAGCATTTTCTCATTTTTCTTTATATATTTGTACCAAAGCATCCCAAGAAAATGATGTTTTTAATTTAATTTGTTTTGTATGGTTTCATGAATTATTTTGTTTCATCATTGTTTATGGTTTTGCACCAATAACTTAAATAGTTTAATTTGTTCAAATGATGTTTTTATTATCATCTTAGAATAATATTAAATGGGAAAATTTATTTTTCTTTTATATAATTATATAAATTGTTAATAAAATCTTGATTTGATAATTAATCAAAAGAAGTAAGATATTCACTCACTACCAAAAGTTTAGATTCATTATTTTCTCCTTCCCAAATCAATAAAAAAAATTATAATATATTAACTTTAAATAAATCTTTCTTTATATTATATTAAAATGTATAATCATAATTTTAGTCTTACTCAAAATTACTTAATTTTGATAATTTAGATATTAAAAAATATTGTGTACCTATAAATTATATATTTTGAAGATGAGTTATTTAGTTTAGTAAGTCATAAATATAAAGTATGAATATTCACGAAGAGTAAGTACGTACCTTCTCCATATGCTTGAGCAACTTCTCTTTCTTTTTCGGTAACTAGCGAGGTATATAAGGCGTAAGCTAGTGGGGACATAAAGCCAAGCACGGGAAAAAAATAAATATAGTGAATGAACTTCATCACAATGTTTCACGAAGAGTAAGTACCTTCATATTCATTACTAAGAAAGTTGAGAGTTGTTTGTTAATGTTAAGGTTTTTTATTAAGTTGAGAATTGTTAATTAATGTTAATGTCTTATAACTAAGTTAGTTTAGAGTTGCTAATTAAATGCATTATTACCTTACTACTAAATTAGTTTCAAGTTTTTAATTGAGACTTATATTAAAAGTATCACCTATATGTGATCTTTCATTTTATTATCAATACAATCAAATATCACTACTCATTTGACTACCAATTACATTGAAATGTCTTCTTCCACATTTTAGGAAATATAATCTAACATTTCAACCTTGGGTGTGTAGGCTCTTTCAAACCTTGTTATTTCATTATTGTTATTGTTTATCATTGGAGTCATTCCATATGAAATCTTGAAATGATTTAAGTGGGTGTCAAACCTTCATTCAATTTCTAATTTGTTGTGTTTAAAAAGAAAGACGAAGGTGAGGAATCAAAAAAATCAAGTCCATAAAACTAAAAGAATTTTGTAATTTTTTAATAGTATCTTTAAAATAAAATAGTAATTCTAAAATATTTTAGAAAATGTGGTTTCAATTAAAAAATTATGAAATTGAAGTTTTCAAGATATTTCTAAAATATATTATTTTTAACCTATTTCTATTTTTACTATGATAAGTAACTATATTTTCAATTTTTTATGATAGGAATGATTTCTCATATTTAACTTTTGCTCTTAAAAATGCATCTTCTTAGCTCTGAAAAAAACATAATAGATACTTGATTTGTGTTATAATGAAAAATTTATAATTGTTTGAAGAGAAAATAATGGATATTATTGCAACAAAAATCTAATGAAAAAAAGAAGATGGGCTCTCAATTGATATGTCTCATCATCAAATATAAATGAATATAAAAAAAAAAAAATACATTTTCTACAATTGTTGAAAGATACTTCTCACATGATATGACAACTATAACACCAACAATTGCAACTACCATTGATACCAAAAGAGAAAAAGAAAATGTGTGGAAGGTAAAGAAGATGTAGTTGTCGAGATTGAGACTTGTCCTCTTTATGCTAAATATGTTTGTGAATAGGGTTAACAAGAGGTTTGAAACATTTCCGAATGTCTCTTTCAAGCATCTTTCCACTTCATTGACTAATCTGTTATCATACATACATTTGATGATTGTCATTGTCAATAAGATGTACAAGAGAATGCGATCATTAAACGATTAAAAACAAGTAACAATTATAGAAAATGTTGTCCAAATGGAGCCTCTTTATGAGATATTATCACGATGACACTAGGTATAATGGAAAGATATTAGGAAGATCATTACTATGACATCATACTCAAGACTTCCAAGGATTTCATTGAGAAGTCATAATTTATCACTAGTTTTGAGGCAAAGGCGTTGGAAGGGGAGTGAAAACAATGATACCAAGTTAATGTTGTGTAGTATATGAATATTTCCTACTTGTCTAGCTACAAAGTTATGAATTCATGTACTGATTATTTCCAATTTGTATGGCTACATAAATATGACTTCAAGTACCAATTATTTCCTATTTGTATGGCTACAAAATTATAACTTCAGATACCAATTAGAGGTCTACTTACTCCTACCTTATGCTTTGAGATGAAAATATTTTAAAAAGAAATTAAATATTACGTCCCTTAAACAAACATATAATCCAACTTTTAGATGATTATTTCCTACTTATTTGGCTCCAAATGCATTCAATATAGTTTATATTGAATATAAATATTTTATTAATTAATAAATATACATATTTTATTAATTATACATTCAATATATTATATTTTAATGCTTAATATATTAATAAATATTAGTTTTATAAACAAAGATGGTTTATTATGTAAGTAATTATCAATATAGTTATTAACCCCTCATTGTTAAAAGTTAGTTGATATTAAGGACATATTTCTATATGAATTTTCTATATTCATTAATAAGACACTTATTTGGCCAACGAAATTTATTAAAAAATATTTTTATTTTTTAATATATAATATAAAATTATTATAACAAATAGATGAAAAAACTAAATAATAATAAAAATCTCATTGTTAAAAGTTAGTTGATATCAAGGACATATTTCTATATGAATTTTCTATATTCATTAATAAGACACACTTATTTGGCCAACGAAATTTATGAAAAATGATTGACATTCTAATAATTTTTATTATTATTTAGTCTTTTCATCTATTTGTTATAATAATTTTATATTATATATTAAAAAATAAAAATAAAAAATTTCATATTAAAATATTATTAAATTGAAAGAGATATTAAGCTCTCACCTTAAAGACGGATCCAAAACCTCCATCTCCAAGTTTGTTCTGTCCTTCAAAATTGGTGGTATAGCCGGCCTTAAGATAGAATCTTCTTCCGCACCTGCGAAAACAATTACAAGCTGTCTATTTATCTAGCACACAAAATACTCAGACGCATTTTACATCCCTAACACTGCCTAAGTTACTTGCAAGTTCAGGACCTCCGGCTCGAGAATTCTCTTCCCGACGTTTCAGACGAGAGCAAATATTCCATTTCCAAAGGCCTATGATTGCAATTATCACAAGCGTAGCGACTACTGCTCCCAGACTTATACCCAACACACTAAGTCTTTTACCCTCTGCTAATTTACACAAAAAGTGTCGGTAACCAGTAGGCTGTGTTTAAGTTAACCAGAAATAAATGAAATCCTACAAAACCTGTGTATTCCTCATGTGAGAAAAGATACCGGTGGACGGAGGTGGACTTCCCCCTGGTAGAGGCGATAGAACGGAAGCGTTGAAAAATTCATAAACTATGTTGGTAAGGACATTTTTGAAGTGAATTTTAAGGGGATTTTCTTCTAAGATTGCAATTCACTTGTTTCTAGGCTTTGTCATTCATGAAAGTGATTTAGATAACCACTCACAATGATGGATCTTGAATTTCTTGTTGTTTTGTCATTGATGAAAGTGATTTAGATAATCACTCACAATGATAGATCTTGAATTTTATGTTAGGTAAAAATTGGAATTTGTGGTGTTTTGAATTTTTTGAGTGACTTTTGACTTTTAAAAATTCTTAAAAGATTTAGGTATGTACACATTACACATTTTACTTCATGGTTTATGATAAATATTTGATGTTGTGATTATGATTTAATGTTGACAAGTTATAATTTTAATTTTGACATGTTGAGTATTCTAAATAAAATCTTATTCACATCTATCTCAAAGGTTGCACATGTTGACCTCATTGGTTTGCATGTACAAACTCGAAATATTTATGCATGCACCAAGAATACCAACCATAACCACAAATCTTACAGTAGCATATCAACAACACACAACACAATATGATATGGAAAATGATTAATAGTTAAGGAACCAAAATGTATTTGGAAATCAAATGGATGTTATAGTAATTGCATGTACTTTCTATGTACACATAATGTACCATAAGAAAGATAACATGGTGTAGCATAACATATTCTCCTTTTGTGATGATGCAAATATTGTGTTGATTTAATTTTGTTTCTACTGGTTCATTCCTTATTTTTATTCATTAATGTTCATTCTTTCAAGACAATCGCTGAAATAGTCCAATATGTTTAAATTTTCTTTTGATTTCCATTCTACAATTAGTTCATTGATATCATAGCCATACACTAAATGCATTATAGCTCGATTGATGTACATATATTTCATGTAATCATACACATATTATTTTGGTCTAATTTTCTTTGTGTTGATTCATTCATTATTTTGCTTCATTAAAGTTCATTCTTTCATCCCCATAACTTAAATAGTCCAATATGTTTAAATTTCCCTCTAATTTACATCATGGAATTGCAATTCACTTGATCATTTTCTCTCAATGTCGAGTATATTAATACTTGTTCTAAATACCAACTCTATTATGTTTATTATTATCATCCTACAAGATTGTGAAAAAACACGATGCCAACTTTAGAAGATACCAACACAAGAATTTCAATGAAGCAACATCATCAGGATTCCCTTGATTGACATAAAGAGGAAATGATAGACAAGGTTATGAATATTTTAAAGAACATCACAAGTCTAGACGGCTTCTTCGGTAGTGATTTTAAACTTCCTTTCAGTGGAGTTTCACCCTTCAATGTTTGGATGAACCTTTAAACATCCCCAATATCCTTAAGGGAAAGGTGAGTGCATATATCATAATACACTATATTTGGTAGCTCTAGCCCTACTTGACTATAAATTATATCACTAGATGTAATTAAATCATCATTGCTACTTTGAAGACATCCAACGTATTGCACTATTTGTGAGAGAACCTCAACAAACAATGAATCACAGGATACAAGAAACTCCATATTGACACATGAAAATACCATGTTGTAGTGGTCAAGGAATTTTTATGTCATCCCAAGTAGAACGAGAAGCTATACAAACAATGGAAAAAACTACAACAATGCACACACACTACTATATAAAGATAGATCAAAGAATTCTTTCAACTCGTGGACAATATGCACATTGTAGATTCAAAGCATAAAATTATGAAGTATGTAAGGGTTCTCAGTCCCTATCTTCAATAAGATATTGAATTCTTTGGTGTCAATATGCTTATGTGTGCATTCGATGTGCTTTGAAGTTTGAAGAAAAGTTGCAACACTAGATAAAAAAAGACCTTGCCCATAGAAACATGACTTCAAGACATCAAACAATATAGTGTCTTACCAAAATATACTTGGAATTAAGAATGTTCACACAACCAAAGGAGATTGTATTAGATGAAATAATCGATATTGGGAAATGACGGGATTACCACAAGCAGCCTTGGTGTGACTAATACAATTATCTATCCAGTGTGACCTTTGTTGCAACAAAAGTCCCTACTAAAGAGCTATGCATGGAGAAGAAAAAATATCAAACTCTTTAAGTGTCCATGATATTCTATGGAAAGGTCCCAATGATAATAATATGAGTATATGCATTTTGTAAAATCATAATTTGTAAAGATGCAAAATAAAAAAAAGGAGAGACTTTTTTCATATCAGTATGGTAAATATAGGGATGATCTCCATACCATCATGGACAATTGTATCTAAAAGGATTTGATTTTATACTACCACTATCAAATATTTGTCATTTCCTAGTGCATTTTATCCACAACCCTACAATTTATAGTAGAAAAACATAAAGTAGTAGATCATCTTCTCATTTTTCTTTATATCTTTATCAAAGCATCACACAAATCTATTACAAAGTAATACACAATATTTCAATATAGTTTTATTTGTATCATTTTGTGAATTTTTTTTCTTCATTATTGCTCATGTTTTTGCACCAATAACTTAAGTATTTTAATTTATTTAAATAATGCTCTTATTATCATCTTAAAATGATAAAGTATTTTAATTTATTTAAATAATGCTCTTATTATCATCTTGGAATGATAGTAAAAAGATAAAATTATTTTTGTTATAACTAATTATATAAATTTGTAGTGAAGTTTTGATTTGATAGTTAATCAAAAGTGGTAACATACTAATTACCAAAATTTACATTCATTGTTTTTCCCTTCCCAAACCATTAAAATGAATTATAAAATTGATATTTAAACAAAAATTTATTTATATTAGATCAAAATTTATAAATCATAATTTTACTCTTACAAAATATTTTTTTCAAGTCAAGATCTATATTAATATAGATAGAAAATACAAGGAAATGTACATGAGATTCAACCTCCTAGAGACCATGATAGTTTGTGGGCCTCTATAAATCAAAACACCAAAAACTATTGTCCCGTGAGGGGAAACCGGGCCTAAAGTAGTTTAAACATTTATACGTTTGATAGGGTTCTGATTCTCTATACTGATAACCAAAAAATGTAAATCTAAATAACATAACAACATAAAAATAAAGCAAAACCAGATGTCACTTAGCATTAAGAACCTGATATCCCGTGAGATCCACCACCTCGCACCCATTAGCAGCTTTATCATGCACATTTCCCTAACGGGGATGAAGTTTGTTATCCATGGCGGTTATCCTTTGCATAATTTCCCTAAGGGGGATGAAGTTGGTTATCCATGGCGGTTGGTTATCCATGAAGTTGCCTCCATGGCGGTTGAATTATTTGTTTGTGTATGGAATGTATATTTGTCATGCACATTGGTTTTTGGAGCAAGTGTAATTTATCCCAAATCACTTTGGGTGTTCGCAAATTGAGAAGACTCACTTCGCCGAGCAGTTTGATCGAACCCTGAGATTATTGGGAGTTACTGCTCTCATTGTGAAGCGCTGATTTGTTGAGCTGTATTTGTTTGATTGTGAACGTTGATTTAGGTGTTTTCTTTCCATTGAAGCTTAAAACGATAAGAGCCCAGTCTTTTGAATCATTCGAGTAGACATTGCTTTTGCCTCATTCGAAAGAGTAGAGATTGACAAATTTGATGGTCATATTTTTAGTTTGTGAAAATTGAAAATAGTGAATGTTTGGGTTGAAAAATACTAGTGGGTTATTAAAGGGGTGAAACCTCAAGGAATCATTGTTTAGGATTCACAAAAGCTATATGAAAAAACACATGTCTTTATCAGAATGACTTTTTTAGATTAATTTCTCTCACCATGTTTAGAAGTCTTTGTATGAGACAAAGTCATTTGTAAATAATTTGTCTTTCTAGAAATGATCGCATCACCTTAATAGGATTGAGGAAGGAAGATAGTGTTATTAATCATTTGAATATTGCCAATGCATTGGTTAGGCAATTTGTTACAATAGGTGTGAGCATGTCTAAGGAATACCATTGTGTAACCTTTGGGGTTTTCTAGATTCATGGGATAATATGGTAATCATTATTGAAGGAGTTTTGGGGCCCTTGTTACATGAGGAAATGAGAGGAATATCCACCAAATGGAACCATGAAAATGAAGAAATCTTCATAAGAGGTCATTCAAAATTATGTTCTCAAATTAAAAGAAACCTCGGTGAGATAACCTCAATGTTTTGCAGAAGATCAACAAGTAGGAAGAGTATGACCGAGGTAGTTTGGTGGAAATGCCATCAAAAAGGGCATGAGAAGAATCTCAAGGGTATGTTGAAACTTGGTTGTTGGATTTAAAAAACTTATTCCACATCACTTTCCATAAAAAATGGTTTTTGGAATATGAAGAGCACATGAAGAGTGTGTTGGTGAGAAAGAAAGATTTTCTTGAATGACAACTTCAGATATGGAATTCTTAGATGTTGAATCATACATGTGAGGCACAAAGATGGAAGGATCAAGAAAATTCATGATGTGAAGCAAGTGATGGGTTTGGCATGAAATTCACTCTTCACAGGCCAAATTTTAGATGTGGCACTAAAGGTAATGGTCACTAAAGTTAATAATTCTGATGCTATTGGAGATGATTTAATCAAGGGACTCGATGGAAGGAAGTTCACTTAATGCGGGGGAAAAGTGGGGATTCAAACTTGCCTAGAGTGATTTCCACATGAGAGATTGTTGGGATATGTGGAAATCACTTTCCCAAAAATGTTTGTAAATTTCTATTTAATTAATTTGCTATATTAGTTGCACATAAAATATGTAGTTTTCATGCATGCTACTTTTCGAAGCAATTCTAATCGTATAAATCAAATGTATTCTTTAAAGAAAAAAATAAAGAATTCATAATGTGGACACAAATTTGTTTCAAATCTTCTTGTGTTCGCTTATGGCTATATATGTTGTTTTATTCTCTTTTCTTAATTGATTTTATGAATTTTTCGTTGTAAAAGTAGAGTAAACCATTTAGTTTAATGGATATTCACATTGAGATCATAAACACCTATAAGCGCCCATATTTCTTTGAATTCCAATTAATTTCAAACATTTGATTACATAAATGTGCAACTTGTTATGATAACTAAAATTTCATTATTAAATTAATTACTAGCCCAACTATATTTTTTTTTATGAGGTTTACCCTAAGAAACTATGTTGGTAAGGAAATTTTTGAAGTGAATTTTAATGGGATTTTCTGCTAAGATTGTAATTCACTTGTTTCTAGGCTTTTTCATTCATGAAAGTGATATCGATTTTGAGTTTCTTGTTGTTTTGTCATTGATGAAAGTGATTTAGATAATCACTCATAATGATAAATCTTGAATTTTGTGTTTCTTTGTCACTCATGAAAGTGATTTAGATAATCACTCACGATGATAGATCTTGAATTTTGTGCTAGGTAAAAATTGGAATTTGTGATGTTTTGAATTTTTTGAGTGACTTTTGGCTTCCAAAAATTATTAAACAAAGACTTAGGTATGTTCACATTTTACTTCATGGTTTACGATGAATATTTGATGTTGTGATTATGGTTTAATATTGTCAAGTTATAATTTTAATTTTGACATATTGAGCATTCTAAATAAAATCTTAGTCACATCCATCTCAATGGTTCACACATGTTCACCTCAATGGTCTGCATGTACAAACTTGAAATATTCATGCATGCACCAAGAATTCCAACCATAACCACAAATATTGCACTAGCATATCAACAACACACAACACAATATGATATGGACAACGACCAATAGTTAACGAACCAAACTATATTTGGATATTGAATGGATGTTATAGTAACTGTATTTACTTTCTATGTATACATAATGTACCATAAGAAAGATAACATGGGGTAGGATAACATATTGTCCTTTTTTTATGATACAAATATTGTTTTTATCTAATTTTATTTCTATTGGTGCATTCATTATTTTTCTTCAATAATGTTCATTCTTTCAAGCCAATCACTTAAATAGTCCAATATGTTTAAATTTTCCTTTGATTTCCATTCTACAATTAGTTCATTGATATCATAGCCATACACTACAAGCATTGCAGCTCGATTGATGTACATATATCTCATGTGATCATACACATATTATTTTGGTCTAATTTTCTGTGTTGATTCATTCATTATTTTTCTTCATGAATGTTCATTCTTTCATCCCCGTAACTTAAATAGTACAATATGTTTAAATTTCCCTCTAATTTACATCATAGAATTGCAATTGACTTGATCATTTTCTCTCAATGTCCAGTATATTAATACTTGTTCTAAATACCAACTCTATTCTCTTTGTTATTATCATCCTACAAGATTGTGAAAAAACATCATGCCAACTTTAGAAGATACCAACACAAAAATTTCAATGAAGCAACATCATCTGGATGCCCTTGATTGACATAAATAAGATATGATAGACAAGGTTATGAATATTTTAAAGAAGATCACAAGTCTAGACGACTTCTCCAATAGTGATTCTAAACTTCCCTTTGGTGGAGTTTCTCTCTTCAGGGTTTGGATGAACCTTTAAAAATCCCCAAGATTCTTAAGAGAAAGGTCAGTGAAGATGTCATAAGCCACTATATTTGGTAACTCTAGCCCTACTTGACTATAAATTATCTCACTAGATGTAATAAAATCATCATTGCTACTTTGAAGACATCCACCGTATTGCATTGTTTGTGAGAGAACCTCAACAAACGATGCATCATAGGATACAAGAAACTCCATATTGACACATGAAAATACCATGTTGTAGTAGTCAAGGAATTTTTATGTCATCCCATGTAGAGCGAGAAACTGTATAAACAGTGGGAAAACTACAACAACTCACACACGATACTATATAATGATAGATCGAAGAATTCGTTCAACTCATCGAAGATATGCACATTGTAGATTCAAAGCATAAAATTATGAAGAATGTAAGGGTTCTCAGTCCCTATCCTCAATAAGATATTTAATTCTTTGATGTCAATATGCTTATGTGTGCATTCAATGTGCTTTGAAGTTTGAAGAAAAGTTGCAACACTAGAAAAATAGATACCTTTCCCATAGAAACATGACTTCAAGGCATCAAAGAATATAGTGTCTTACCAAAATATACATGGGAATAAGAACACACACAACCAAAGGAGACTATATTAGATGAAATAACGGATATTGGGAAATGATGGGACTACACAAGCAACTTTGGTATGATTAATACAATTATCTAGCACTAGCAAATTTGCGTCATTTTGCGACGACTATTTCGATGCTCTTGCGACGTTATGTCATGGATATTGTGACAAATCTTGAGACTCCCAAACGTCTCTTCACATTCCGTGGCACATGCGATGAACCTGGATTAACGTTGCAAGTGCGAAGACAATAGGGAAGTTGTCACGATTGTGACAAAAAATAAATACCGTCGCCAGAACGACTAAGTAAAGAAATCATCGAAATAGCGAACAAGGAGGAAAATCGTCGCAAGAGAGACCATAAAGAGAGCTCGTTGCACCTTCGAAAATATTGGCAACGTAATAGAAAATTTTGTGACGAAGGTGTCGTCGCAATTGCGACGGACACAGGGTATATTGCAACAAAGTTGCTACACAATTTTCGTGATTTGTATAACAAGTTCGTCGCTAATGGAAAAGTTTGTTATGCAGGGATCGCCGCAATTGCGACGAACTTGCGACAAAGTTGCAATACAATTTTTATAATTTGTATAGCAAGTTCATCACAATATTTGTACATGTCGTCGCAATTGCGAGGACAGTAATTTATATAAAAAAAAATTGGCTTTTGAGCCAAAAACTTAAAATTTGATTTTTGAGCCAATTATAGAAGGTGCTATGATTGCACACTAAAGAGGTCATCCAAGT
>JASDQU010508518.1:30770-43383 GCA_032191745.1 Picea mariana | reverse complement strand
TGAAATTGCTTGAGATAAGGTCATTATTTAATCAAATTTTGTGGTCATATTTGTTCCAATAAATTGCCCAATTGAAATAAGTAGTTAGATTTTTAGGTCCCCCAAGGAACCCTTCTTAATAAAAAAATTAATAAATGGTTGTTTATTCCAAATTGATTTTTTTTCTCCTCTAACCTCTACCTCACAATAACTGGGCATTGAAGGATTAGATGTTCCATGGCTTAGGACTCAACTCAAAAATGTGTTTTGATTTACTATAGGTTTTTTAAGCTTTAAAAACTAGGATTTCAACTTCTTCCATTCTTTGGANCTCCTCTAACCTCTACTTCGCAATAACTAGGCATTGAAGGATTAGATGTTCCATGGCTTAGGACTCAACTCAAAAATGTGTTTTCATTTACTAGAGGTTTTTTAAGCTTTAAAAACTAGGATTTCAACTTCTACCATTCTTTGGAAGGTTTGAGTATTTATTTTTCCTCACCTTTTTAGGAAAAAGAAGGCTTTGAGGCCATAGAGATATTAAATATGTAAATCTAAGTTAGAGTATTGTTTTTTGATATAATTGTGTAATTGTTTTAAGAAGATATTTAGTTAGAACAATCGAGTCAGTCAACTGACTCAACCAACCAACCAAAAACTTCACTTGGATGACCTCTTTAGTGTGCAATCTTAGCACCTTCTATAATTGGCTCAAAAATCAAATTTTACGTTTTTGGCTCAAAAAACATTTTTTTTTTTTTATATAAATTATTGTCATCACAATTGCGACGACATGTACAAATATTGTGATGAAATTGCTATACAAATTATAAAAACTGTATTGCAACTTCATCGCAAGTTTTTCGCAGTTGTGACGATCCCTGCATAACAAAATTTTCCATTAGCGACGAACTTGTTATACAAATCACAAAAATTGTATAGCAACTTCATTGCAATATACCCTGTGTCCGTCGCAATTGCAATGACACCTTCGTCACAAACTTTTCTATTACTTTGCCAATATTTTCGAGGGTGCAAAGAGCTCTCTTTATGGTCTCTCTTGTGACGATTTACCTACTTGTTCGCTCTTTCGACGATTTCTTTACTTAGTCGTTTTGGCGACGGTATTTATTTTTTGTCGCAATCGTGACAACTTCCCTATTGTCTTCTCACTTGTGATGTTAATCCAGGTTCGTTGCATGTGCCACGAAACGTGAAGAGACGTTTGGGAGTCTCAAGATTTGTCACAATATCCATGACATAACATTGCAAGAGCATCAAAATAGTCGTCGCAAAATGAACCAAATTTGTTAGTGCTAGATAATTGTATTAGTCATACCAAAGTTGCTTGTGTAATCCCATCATTTCCCAATATCATTTATTTCATCTAATATGGTCTCCTTTGGTTGTGTGTTTTTATTCCCAGGTATATTTTGGTAAGACACTATATTCTTTGATGTCTTGAAGTCATGTTTCTATGGGAAAGATCTTTGTTTCCCTAGTGTTGCAACTTTTGTTCAAACTTCAAAGCACATTGAATCCACACATAAGCATATTGACATCAAATAATTCAATATCTTATTGAATATAGGGACTGAGAAACCTTACATAC
Source organism: Picea mariana (assembly GCA_032191745.1). Classification (NCBI taxonomy): domain Eukaryota; kingdom Viridiplantae; phylum Streptophyta; class Pinopsida; order Pinales; family Pinaceae; genus Picea; species Picea mariana. The sequence goes on along the minus strand of JASDQU010508518.1, from coordinate 41,792 downwards.
TTCATAATTTTATGTTTTGAATCTACAATGTGCATATTTTCCATGAGTTGAAAGAATTATTCGATCTATCTTTATATCGTATCGCGTGTGCATTGTTGTAGTTTTTTCCATTGTTTGTACACTTTCTTGTTCTACTTGGGATGACATAAAAATTCCTTGACCACTACAACATGGTATTTTCGTGTGTCAATATGGAATTTCTTGTATCCTGTGATGCATCATTTGTTGAGGTTCTCTCACAAACAGTGAAACACGTTGGATGTCTTCAACGTAGAAATGATGATTTCATTACATCCAGTGAGATAATTTATAGTCAAGTAGGGCTAGAGCTACCAAATATAGTGCCTTATGAAATCTGCACTGACCTTTCCCTTAAGGATCTTGGGGATGTTTAAAGGTTCATCCAAACACTGAAGGGTAAAAATCCATTGAAGTTAAGTTTAGAATCACTACTGGAGAGTGTCATATAGACTTGTGATCTTCTTTAAAATATTCATAACCTTGTCTATCATATCTTATTTATGTCAATCAAGGGCATCCTTATGATGTTTCTTCATTGAAATTTTTGTGTTGGTATCTTCTAAAGTTGGCATGTTGGTTTTTTACAATCTTGTAGGATGATAATAACAAACAAAATAGAGTTGGTATTTAGAACAAGTATTAATATACTAGACATTGAGAGAAAATGATCAAGTCAATTGAAATTCTATGATGTAAATTAGATGAAAATTTAAGCACATTGTATTATTTAAATTATGGGGATGAAAGAATGAACATTAATGAAGCAAAATAATGAATGAATCAACAAAAAGAAAATTAGACCAAAACAATATGTGTATGATCACATGAAATATATGTACATCAATCGAGTTGCAATGCTTGTAGTGTATGGTGATGATATCAATGAACTAATTGTAGAATGGAAATCAAAGGAAAATTTAAACATATTGGACTATTTAAGTGATTGGATTGAAAGGATGAACATTAACGAAGCAAAATAATGAATGAACCAATACAAATAAAATTAGATTAAAACAATATGTGTATCATCACAAAAGGATAAGCTATTATTCTACCTCATGTTATCTTTCTTATGGTACATTATGTATACATAGAAAGTACATGCAGTTACTATAACATCCATTTGATTTCCAAATATATTTTGCTTCCTTTACTATTGGTTGTTGTCCATATCATATTGTGTTGTGTGTTGGTGATATGCTAGTGCAAGATTTGTGGTTATGGTTGGCATTCTTGGTGCATGCATGAATATTTCAACTTTTTACATGCAGATCACTGAGGTGAACATGTGCAACCCATTGAGATGGATGTGACTAAGATTTTATTTAGAATGCTCAATAGGTCAAAATTAAAATTATAGCTTGCCAATATTAAACCATAACCACAACATCAAATTTTCATCGTAAACCATGAAGTAAAATGTGTAATGTGAACATAACTAATTCTTTGTTTAAGAATTTTTGGAAGCCAAAAGTCACTCAAAAAATTCAAAACATCACAAATTCCAATTTTTACCTAACACAAAATTCAAGATCTATCATTGTGAGTGATTATCTAAATCACTTTCATGAGTGACAAAGAAACACAAAATTCATGATTTATCATTGTGAGTGATTATCTAAATCACTTTCAACAATGACAAAACAACAAGAAATTCAAGATCGATCATTGTGAGTGACTATCTAAATCACTTTCATGAATGACAAAGCCTAGAAACAAGTGAATTACAATCTTAGAATAAAATCCCCTTAACATTCACTTCAAAAATGTCCTTACCAACATAGTTTCTTAGGGTAAATCTCATAAAAAAAATATAGTTGGGATAGTAATTAATTTAATAATGAAATTTTAGTTATCATAACAAGTTGCACATTTACTTAATCAAATGTTTGAAATTAATTGGAATTCAAAGAAATATTGGTGTTTATAATCTCAATGTGAACATCCATTAAATTAAATGTTTTACTCTACTTTTACAACGAAAAATTCATAACATCAATTACGAAAAGTAGGGATGATTTTAAGGATGGAAATGTATTTTAAAATGTAGAAACCTTGACGAATGTTACTAATCCTTCATATGCCAACTATAAATGTTTGGCGATATTTTTGTAAAAATATTCAAATTTCTAAGGATTTTATATAGTTTTTATAAAATTTTGGCGATTTTTAAGATAAAATAATTTTATCCTATAGAATTTGGGCGAATCATTTTTAAAATAGCGAATCTCATTTTTGGAAAAACCATGGAAAATTAGCCCATGAGCGAAATTTAGCCCCTAAAATCATCCATGACGAAAAGAGAATAAAACAACATATACAACCATAAGCGAACACAAGAAGATTTGAAACAAATTTGTGTCCATATTATGAATTCTTTATTGTTTTCTTCAAAGAATACATTTGATTTATACGATTAGAATTTCTTTGAAAAGTAGCATGCATGACAACTACACATTTCATGAGCAACTAATATAGAAAATTAATTAAATAGAAATTTACAAACATTGTTGGGAAAGTGATTTCCACATATCCCAACAATCTCTCATGTGGAAATCACTCCAGACAAGTTTGAATCCCCACTTTTCCCCTTCATTAAGTGAACCTCCTTCCATCCAATCCCTTAATTAAACCATTTCCAAAGCTATAAGAAGTATTAACTTTGAGTAAAGTTACTTTACTACACTCCACCATTATATAGTGTAATTTTGGAATCTTTGTTAAAGAAAATACTCCTTGTTGCAAAACATATTCCACTTTGATTCTAAGAACAACCATAGGTTAATCAACATATATATTGATATTCTCCAAGAATACAATCTTTCTTACAATCTCACTCCATCCCACATCGCCAAGACAATAATGGATGAATCACAAGCAATCTCTACTTTTTTTGTGCATAGTACTTTGCAAAACTTCTATTTTTCCTCACTCTCATCACCTTCTCTTTCATTGTTCCACTTCATTCTCTAGTGACAACGTTTTGTTGTTTAGGTTTAGTCATTTGCTTATGGAAAAATGTGTTATCCATATTTAAAAAACAATCTTTCATTTTCCACTATTGGAAACATCTCCTCTAAGTGGTCTACATACATTAAAATGCACCAAACTAACTAGTTATTGGAAACATCTCCTCTAAGTGGTCTACATACATTAAAATACACCAAACTAACAAGCTATTGACTTCTAGGAGTACCAATGAAAAATCTTNCTTCCTTTTCCAATTTATTTTTTAGATTGAATAATGTCATGAGTACCTTATGATCCATGGATCACACCCTTGATCCTCCTTTCTTATAGGTCACTGCTACTCTTTGATGTTGATATGTTATCTACAATATGCGGTACTACATTAGGTTTGCAAATGATACCAAACATCACAAGTTTAGTCAATATCAATGCTCCATGAACCAACATGCATGCTTCCTTGGTGACTATTACCTTTAGTGCCATATCTAAAATTTGGCATGTGAAGAGTGAATTTCATGCCAAACCCATCACATGCTTCACATCATGAATTTTCTTGATCCTTCCATATTTGTGTCTCACATGTATGCTTCAACATCTAAGAATTCCATATCTAAAGTTGTAATTCAAGAAAATCTTTCTTTCTCACCAACACACTCTTCATGTGTTCTTCAAATTCCACAATCCTTTTTTTTTATGAAAAGTCACGTGGAATAAGTGTTTTAAATCCAACAACCAAGTTTCAACATACCCTTGAGATTCTTCTCACTCTTCTCATGCCCTTTTTGATGGCATTTCCACCAAACTACCTCGGTCATACTCTTCCTACTTGTTGATCTTCTCACTCTTCTCATGCCCTTTTTGATGGCATTTCCACCAAACTACCTCGGTCAAACTCTTCCTACTTGTTGATCTTCTGCAAAACATTGAGGTTCTCTCACCAAGGTTTCTTTTAATTTGAGAACATAATTTTAAATGACCTCTTATGAAGATTTCTTCATTTTCATGGTTCTATTTGGTGGATATTCCTCTCATTTCCTCATGTAACAAAGCCCCAAAACTCCTCCAATAACGATTACCATATTATCCCATGAATCTAGAAAACCCCAAAGGTTACACAATGGTATTCCTTAGACATGCTCAGGCCTATTGTAATAAATTACCTAACCAATGCATTGCAAATATTCAAATAATAAACAACACTATCTTCCTTCCTCAATCCTATTAAAATGATAGGATCATTTCTAGAAAAACAACTTATTTACAAATGACTTTATCTCATACAAATACTCTTGAACATGGTAAGAGAAATTAATCTAAAAAAGTCATTCTGATAAAGACATGTGTTTTTTGATATAGATTTTGTAAATCCTAAACAATGATTCCTTGAAATTTCACCCGTTTAATAACCCACTAGTATTTTTCAACCTAGACATTCACTATTTTCATTTTTCATAAACTAAAAATATGATCATTAAATTTTTCCATCTATACTCTATCGAATGAGGCAATAGCAATGTCTACTCGAACGATACAAAAGACTGGGCTCTTATCGTTTTAACCCATGGAAAGAAAACACCTAAATCAACGTTCACAATCAAACAAATACAGCTCAACAAATCAGCGCTTCACATGGAGAGCAGCAACTCTCAATAATCTCAGGGTTCGATCAAACCCCTCGGCGAAGTGAGTCTTCTCAATTTGCGAACAAGGTCGAGAAAAACAACACCCAAAGTGATTTGGGATAAATTACTCTTGCTCCAAAAAGCAATGTGCATGACAAATATACATACATTCCATACGCAACAAAGAAATAAATCAATGAAAAGGGAATACATTCCAAGCAACCAATAAACCGTAGAAAATTCCATGGTTGAGGACGTCCTTGGCACATGTCAACGCAATCATCAATCATCATATTTAGCGGGCCACAGCGAGTCAGTTTCTGTTCCATGGAAACAGTTTTTCTCTTCACTATTAATTAATTACGAACTTCATTATTAATTAAGTACGAAGATGTACATTTGTTGATAATGAGCATATTTAATAGGTTTTTAGTGTTTAATCAGTTTTGTATGAAAAAGATTAAATATTGATGAAATATTTTTAATTGTTTCAATAAATCAACTACTAATTTCCAAGACATCAATTTACATATTTTTTTTTACTTTTACTTAATAATATTTAAAATTTATTATGATGATTAGCTAATTACCATGTGTCAGCCATTAACAAAGATTAAGTTTTTGTTACAAATAAAAAGATGTAAATCCACATTTCATTTTTTCCTGATCCAGCCAAAACCTTTCGACATTCAACAGTAAAAAATTTGCTGCTGTGCTAGTTTACTACAATTTATGTCTACTTCCAGAAAAGTTTGTCACGCATCAAATTTTCTATGCCAGTTACAATATCCCACTCCTTCCTTCCTCTGCAGGTAGAAAACCCGCTTCGGGACGCCCGTGTCTAGAATCGACGAGTCTTTAGTTAAATAGATATACAACTTCAATTTTACAAGGGCATTGGATTATAGGAACATCTCCTACAATGCCATGCCTTCTGGTCCGACTGGGGCGGGGCACAAACAACAAGAATAAGAAGGTCGGTATGGCGATGGCGATGAAACAATTAATGAGAAGCGTTCTAATTATCCTCTGTGTATGTACATGTATACGCTTCGCAGCAGCTGATGATGAGACTTCTACCGTTTGGAGCAATTGTGGGAATAGCGGCAATTATAAATATAGAAAAGGTAGCGCGTTTCAGATTAATCTAAACAAGGTTTTGGAATCACTAGTGAGGAATGTTAATCCCAGCGGATTCAATATTTCTAGTGTTGTTGACCGGCAAAACAGCAATAGTACTGTTTACGGGCTTGTCCAGCGCAGGGGAGATTTAGATTCTTCCTGTTGCAGACAGTGCACATCCAAGGCCAAAGCAAATCTTGTTCAGGGATGCCACAACACTTCTGGATTCATTCAACTAGATGGCTGCTTCTTGCGTTATGACAATCATAATTTCTACAACGACATTGAGAGTAGGAACAATACGCCAATAAGTGTTCTCCGCAACACTGGGAACAGCAGTCGACCACAGAAGTTCACAAATGCTGTTAAGGCCCTTCTTTCAAATATTACCATTAAAACTGCGGAGAGTCCAAAACATTTCGCTGCAGTTACAGCCGCTGAGCCTTCTAGTTTAACGGGGACTATCTACAGCTTAGCGCAATGTTGGAGAGATCTGTCCCGGACAAGCTGCGGATCGTGCCTAACTGATGCCTTCGAAAAAATATTTATATGCCAAAGCGGAGCTGTTGGGGCACAATTTGGATCTCAGAACTGCTATTTGCGTTACGAAGTTTATGAATTTTTCGACATTTCCGTTTTCTCGCCACCGCCAGAAGAAAGTCCTCCCGTATCCTCCGGTATATTCTTCACCTAGTTTACGATGATAGTAATATAGTCGTTTAATTCTGGGGAAGTAACACACAAATTTACTGAGAATATTTTTGCAAATTTGCAGAACGAAAAAAACTTCCGTTCTATCGCCTCTACCAGGGGGAAGTCCACCTCCGTCCACCGATATCTTTTCTCACATGGGAATACACAGGTTTTGTAGGATTTCATTTATTTCTGGTTAACTTAAACACAGCCTACTGGTTACCGACACTTTTTGTGTAAATTTGCAGAGGGTAAAAGACCTAGTGTGTTGGGTATAAGTCTGGGAGCAGTAGCCGCTACGCTTGTGATAATTGCAATCATAGGCCTTTGGAAATGGAATATTTGCTCTCGTCTGAAACGTCGGGAAGAGAATTCTCGAGCCGGAGGTCCTGAACTTGCAAGTAACTTAGGCAGTGTTAGGGATGTAAAATGCGTCTGAGTATTTTGTGTGCAAGATAAATAGACTGCTTTTAATTGTTTTCGCAGGTGCGGAAGAAGATTCTATCTTAAGGCCGGCTATACCTCTATCTTAAGGCCGGCTATCGCAGGTGCGGAAGAAGATTCTATCTTAAGGACACTAAATCAAAACTTATGAAGTAACAAGGCAAGGTAGATATACCTCTTATGACTGCACCTACCTATATATGAATGTCTATAAGCCTGTTTCCAAATCTATCTACTTGAGCCATCAAGACATTGAATGGGTACAGACCATTGATTATGAGAGCATCCCATTTTGATGTTAAACTATAAAACCACAAGTGAACATGGATCCAGAGGGCTTCACCACAATGGCCATCAAAAGGGGATCGGGAAGAAGGGTTCCACTCTCAGAAAAACCAAAGGGAATAACAACCAGTAACAACCTCAAAATCCTATCATAGAGAGACGCGAAGGGGAAGTAACAAATCCCTCAGAGGAACCAACATCCTATAGGATCCCTGAATCCAAACACATCATGCCCTGATAGCAAGAGGAAAGAAGTCAAAGGAACAAAAGCATCTATAGTTCCCCAAGAAATAAGAATCCCCACTGAAAACCCAAGATTTGATGGAGATGAAATGATTGAATCATATGAATGGGATGATATTTATGTTGGGTAACTAGACTTTTAGCAAATTATTGAAGCATGTAAGAGAAGGGAACAAGTTCTCTCCCTCCACAACTGTTGAACCTCCTAAAAGAATCCTTGCGAAAATCCAAAAAAAAACCCTCTTCTCATGTGGGAAAACCCTCAATGTTGGACTTAGGAGTTCAAATGTCCATGTTCAAAGACTCAAAAACTGCATTAAAATAGGACAAGAAGCGCGACATGAAAAAAAATAGGTAATTACTTCAGGAGATAGGTGAGCAGTTGGTAAACTCGGGGAAATACATCCTCATCACAGATAAGTTCTCTATGACCCCTTCCTCTAGTAAGCAATGAAATTTATCAGATGGAATATCGAGGGTCTTAATGGTAAAACCAAACACAAGATATTGATGAACATGATTTGTACATGGAAACCATTGATTCTAATGCTACAAGAAACAAAATGTACTAGTGAAAACCTTCACAATTTGGAAAATCTCTATTGGAAAGGTTGTAATAATATAGAAATCAATGCTAAAGGAACAACAAGAGGCCTAAACATCTTATCAAACCCTGAGGAAATCACACTAGATCAAGCTTTTACCACTGAGCAAACCATCTCGATTCATTTCCAACAAATTGCCACAACCACTTATGGGTATATCACCAATGTTTATGGTCCCCAAAGGCTTGACCATAGGTTAGGGTTTCTTCAAGAAGTTCATAATATTCAAGAAATCATAAGTGAGGAGCACTAGATGGGAAGACTTTAACATCATCACCTCCCTATAAGAAAAAATAGGTGGCATATGACAATTGGAAGTTGTTAGTACCATCTTCAAGGAAATGATCTGTAAACTAAAACTAATCGACGTGGAAAATAAAAATGTATCCCACACTTGGAATAACTAATGAGGGGGATCATAGCAGATTGCCTCATGATTAGACAAGTATTTGATTTCAAAATCACTCTTTGTACTTCACCTTAATATTGATGCAACCATCTTACTCTATGTTGTATTGGATCATTGGTCAATTAGTTTGAATTTATATCTAGCCAGAAGACCCTCCCTTAAGCCCTTTCACTTTGAGATATTTTTGATGGTCCATAGGTGTTTTCAGGAAAAATTATCCAAATGGTGGAAAGAAATGGATGTAAACAAGGGTACCAGAATGTGTTGTTTCCAACAAAAGTTATAAAATCTAAAGGTGCACCTCAAACAATGAAATAAATCCATCATTGGCAATATTTTATAAGCAAAGCGAGCCCTAGAAGAGGAAATTTTCTAGGTGAAACATATTATTATAATGGAAGGAAGAATATATTTGTTATCCTAGAAGGAGGAAACCATCCAACAAGAATTAGATAGTTGATATGAGCAATAAGAGATCTTGTGGAGACAAAAATCAAGGGTACAATGGTTGAAGGAAGGTGAAAGAAACTCTAATTTCTTCCATCGCTCTATTGTTCAACGTCAACATCACAACAAAATTGCATCCTTAAAAGGAAGAAATGAAGTTAGCCTAGTTGAAAAAAAAGAAATTGAAAGCGATTTGGTAAGCTGCTTCTATGACTTGCTAATGAAAGCTCAGTAAGATCGCTCTAAGGCCATTCAACAAATTTATCAACACATTCCCAAGCTTATCTCAGAAGTCCAAAATGTAGGACTTATGAGGGAAATATCTATGGCCGAGGTGGAACATGAAATCATGGAAATTACTTTGGGGAAGGCCATTCGGCCAGATGGCTTCACCATTGATTTTTTCATGCCTGTTGGGATATAATTAAGTAGGAGGTATCAGAACTGGTGGAAGATTTGAGAAGAATAATAGGGGTTCTTCCTCATTGAACTCTGCAGTCTTCACTATCATACTTAAGGAGGATGATGCCAATGATCCCATTAACTTAAAACTAATATCACCGTGCAATTTTATTTACAAAATCATTACTAAGGTGATAGCCAATAGACTGAAGTCCCTCCTCCTTCATTTGATTTCTTTGAAGAATACTAGTTACGTTGAGGGTAGGAAAAATATAGATGGTATTATTTTGGAACATGAGATTATCCACTCTCTCAAAAAAATAAATAAATAAGGAATGCTCATTAAACTAGATATGTCTAAGGCATTCGACATGATTAGTTGGCAATAGATTTTCCAAGTTCTCACTTCTTTTGGTTTTTCCAATGAATGGATCAATTGGGTTATGATTTTAAACTCTTCATCCTTTTTCTCAATTATGGTCAATGGTTCCCCCTTAGCTAACTTCAAACCCTCTCACAATATTTGACAATGGGATCCTATCTCTCCTTTCCTGTTCATTCATATGGCAGAGGGGTTAGGGAATTGCATCAAAATGGCTCAAGAAGAAGGAATGTTGTGAGGGATTGTGCTACATGGTGTTGATATGGTCTCCTCTCATCAACAATTTTTGGATGATACTTTATGGTGAATCTTATCATGTGGCTAAAATTGTAGGAGCTTTGTGCAATGTACATGGAAGATGCAGAGTCCATCTAATATTTCAACACAAGATATAAGCTTCCACCTCAAATGTTTTATGAGGTTTATGTGCAAGCTCTTCTAGAAACTATATCGATTTTCACTTTGTAGAAGGGAATACTCAACTTGTGAAGAAGTACAAATCCTTGAGAAATATTTGGAGTATCCTCTGACTTTGCCTCCTTTTCTCAAATCCAATAATATGTATAATGAAAGTAACTCATTTCAATCAAATATAGCTGAAATTGAAAATCGGTTCAAGTATATTTGTTATAGGTATGTGTTCTACAAGATGAAATCAACAAACACAAGTTTGCACAAAAGAAAATAATATTGTCTTGTAAATGTGAGTCAGAAATTCATTTTAAGGTGGAAAGATAAGTTATTGCAGATATAATTGTTGAATGTTATGATCACATTTATTTGTCATGCATGCCCATATATGGTGAATGTATTACATCAAGCACATGTTATTCAATTTCCAATTCTATACTTGAAGAAAGAGAATCTAACATGTATTTCTATGAATTGACAAATACAGAAAATGCATTGCTTGTGTTTCAAGATTTACCTTTTGCAAAATTTAAATTGGATCCAAATCCAAACATTCAAAGTTTGGGAGATTGAAAAACTAAGAATGATCATAATACTAGACTCCCTTCACAAGTGATTTCTTTTCAACTTTAACCCATTATTGAACTTTTTCACGTCTGAAATTGCTTGAGATAAGGTCATTATTTAATCAAATTTTGTGGTCATATTTGTTCCAATAAATTGCCCAATTGAAATAAGTAGTTAGATTTTTAGGTCCCCCAAGGAACCCTTCTTAATAAAAAAATTAATAAATGGTTGTTTATTCCAAATTGATTTTTTTTCTCCTCTAACCTCTACCTCACAATAACTGGGCATTGAAGGATTAGATGTTCCATGGCTTAGGACTCAACTCAAAAATGTGTTTTGATTTACTATAGGTTTTTTAAGCTTTAAAAACTAGGATTTCAACTTCTTCCATTCTTTGGA
>JASDQU010508517.1:41046-60918 GCA_032191745.1 Picea mariana | reverse complement strand
GTATCAGAAGCACGTATTTTTGGTGGAAACAAAAATCATTACTTTGAAAGGAAAGGAACAACAACAGGAACAACTGCAAAAAGGAACAATAGTTGTTTCTTTTGAATGAATAGCACTACCCGAAAAAAAGGAACGACAATCGCGACAAAGGGAACGACAACTGTTGTTTTCGAATGAAAGACACTACCCACAAAGGGAACAACAATCACAACAAAAAGAACTGAAGTTGTTACGTTCGAATGAACAAAACTACCCACAAAGGGAACAACAATCGCAACAAAGGGAACGCCAACTATTATGTTCGAGGAAGATGACAATGATGTTCAAATTTAACCATATAATTGAGTAATTGGATACCTCTTGCATAAATTATTGTTTTAGCGAATCTTGGATTGATTAGTCATCAACTAAATTTAATTTTACGGGTAAGTTTATTCAATGATCGGAGGAATACAATACATTGGATGGTTTACGGTGTCATGCATTCATTTTCTATTTACTACAGCCATGCATTCTTTTAGTGCAGTCGCTCGACTTTTTGCTGCGGAACATGACATATCCATCTCCGGTATAAAACAAGGTTTATATTCGATGGATTTTTCAAAGTAAGACAAGAGAAATTTTAAGTTTTGAATAAGGAATAGAAAAAAGTGCTAATTATATTTCATTACAATCATATTTTCTAGTTTTTTTTTTCCAAAGCTCTTTATAGTGACTTTCCTAGAAAGTAAAAACCTAAAACTGGATCAAATCTTTAAAGAAAAATGTATACAATATGTACAGTGCTGGGAAGACAACAATTTCATGGAGCTAAAACGACTGGGTTACCTTCCCAGTTAGCTAAAATTTGAACAGTAGGATCATTACTTACTTCTTAGCAAAAGGATTCTTTTGAAAGCGACTGATGGTAAAGCCGTAGCTGATGTCCATTTACTAGAAAAGGAGAACGAGACTCGTCGATGGTAACTAAAGTGATAGTTCCATTATCATGGACTTCCTTGATCTCATATGGTCCCAACCACCTTGTCTGCGATTTCCCAAGAAAATCCTAAAATTTGGAATCATAGAGAAGCGCCCTGTAATATTCCATATATAAAAAGTATGCAGAACAAAAATAAAATGCTAGAAATGGAAGATAAATAACAATATAACCACGATAACACCACAATAACACTGAAATGATATTGAAATAACATCAGAAAGAACACTTTGATTCTGATAGCAATGTTCACGAGCCTCTTCAAGGGGGGAATCTCTAGCTGATCAGATCTCTATTACAATAATATCCAAGCTAGGGTTCTTATACCCTTGACTCCTAGTTATACTAAATATGTCTATCAAAAGAACCATCTAGAGGAAGATCCTTCTAGAAGCGGAAGCTTCTATTAGGTCTTCTTACATTTGACTTATTCCACTTTATTTCAAGGACTTATTAATATTGAACTTTATTACATCTGAATATATTGTTCTACATATGTGAGGGGTTAGGTCCCTAACATGTCCTCCCCCTTAAAAATAGCCTTGTCCTCAAGGCTTGAGATGTGGAAATTGTTGCAGAATGGTAGTTGGTTCCCAAGTGGCATCTACTTGAGTTCTATCTTTCCACTAGATTAACACTTCCTTGATGGTTCGCTGACACAAGCAACGATCCCGCTGGTCCAAAAATGCTTGTGGTTGTAGCCAAATGGATCCTTCTTTGTCCAAATCGGGAAGATTGGTTTGAGTTTGTCACTTAGTTCCAATCACCTTATTTAAGAATGAAACATGAAAAATAAGATGTAGCTTAGAATGACTGGGAAAAGATAATTGATAGGTCACCTGTCCCACATGCTTGAGAACAGTATAAGGACCATAAATTTTAGGTGCCAACTTCTTACAATGGTCGGCCTTGAGGGAATTTTTCTTGTAAGGTTGTAGTTGAAGAAACACCTGCTCCCCTTCTATAATTTGACATTCAGAGCAACCTTGATTTGCTTGTTGTTTCATACGATTATGGGCCATGACCAAATTCTCTTTGAGGGTACAAAGAATATCCTCTTGAACTGTAAGTGTTTGGTCAACCACCTGGACCTTCAAGACACCTGGTAAATATGAGAGAACTGAAGGTGGTGTTTTTCCATATACCGTTTCAAAAGGATTCATGTGGGTAGCTATATGGTATGAAGTGTTGTACCACCATTCAGCTAGGGGTAACCATTGAGCCCAATGATTTTTCTTTTCTGATGCAAAACACCTCAAATATGTGTCTAAACACTTGTTGACAACTTCAGTTTGTCCATCAGTCTAGGGATGATAAGTTGTGCTGAGATGCAATTGGGTACCTTGAAGCTTGAACATTTCTTGCCAAAAATTGCTGGTGAAAGTTGGTTCGCAATCAAAAACAATAGAATGCGACATGCCATGAATCTTGAAGACGTGATCCATGAAAAGTTGATCCACATTGGATGTTGTAAATGGGTGTTGAAGAGCACAGAAACAAGAATACTTGGAAAGGCGATCGACTACCACCATGATGACTGGTTTATTTCCCAATTTAGGTAAGCTTGTAATAAAATCCATAGAGATATCCCTCCAAATAGCAGGTGGAATCGAAAGCGGTTGTAGTGTGTCAAAATATTTGACTTTTTCTCCCTTGTTGCGTTGACACACATCACATTCAGCTACAAAATTATGAACGTCTTGTTTCATACCATCCCAGAAAAAAGAACGTTTGAACCTGTCATAGGTTTTGGTAAACTCGGAGTGCCCAACTGTGGGTGTAGCATGAAGCTCAGAAAGTACCGTGGATTTAAGTTTTTCCTATTAACTTAAATACAAACGACCTTTGTATCGAAGCTCATCATGGAGCCAAGAATACCCTGGGGGGACTGAAGAATTGGACTGCAGTTGTTGTATCAGATGAAAATTTTTGGGATTGTGTATCCATTCCTGGCGAACGTCTTGGAGCCAATCTGGTACAATGAAGGAGAGAGAAAAAATGGATCCTTCATCTTCATATTTTTGGGAAAGTGCATCCGCAACCACATTGTATTTTCCTTTCTTGTAAATTATCTCATAATCATATCCAAAGATCTTAGTCACCCATTTTTGTTGCTCTGGGGAGGAAATGTGTTGTTCCAAAAAATACTTGAGGCTTTGATGATTTGTCTTAATTTGGAAGTGTTGCCCCAATAAATAAGGGAACCACACATAAATGACATCCAAAATAGCCAGCATTTCCTTTTCATATATTGATTTGCCCAAATTTCATTCAGACAATTGTTTGTTGGTAAAGGCCAAAGGTCAACCATATTGCATAAGGACAGTGCCAATTCCTTTCCCTGAAGCATCACATTCTAGGACAAATATCTTTGTGAAATTTGGAAGGGACAGGACTGGAGTGGTGCACATGGCCATCTTCAAGGTTTGAAAGGCCTGAGAAATTGCTGGATTCCAAGTGAAAGAATTATTTTTAAGGAGTCCAGTGAGAGGTGTCGCAATCTTTCCATAATTATTAACAAACTTGCGATAATAAAATGTTAATCCCATAAATCCACAGAAGCTTTTGAGAGTCTTTGGGTGAGGCCAGTCTTGCATAGCTTTAATATTTTTAGGATCCACCCTGACATCGTCCTTGCCAATAGGATGACCCAAGTACTCGACTTCTGAGGCACCAAAAGCACATTTAGATGGTTTTAGGAAAAGTTGGTGCTGAGAGAGTAGATGGAGAACTCGATCCACATGAGCAACATGGTCTGTCCAGGTTTTGCTATAGATGAGGATATCATCAAAGAAAACTAAGACAGAATGACAGAGAAAAGGATGGAAGACATGGTTCATGAGGCTTTGGAAGGTGGAGGGGGAATTTTCACAAGCCAAAGGGCATGACCAAAAACTCATAGTGGCCCTCATGAGTTCTATATCCAGTCTTAGGAATATCTTCCTCTTTCATACGGATCTGGTGGTATCTAGAACAAAGATCAAGTTTAGTAAAGAAATTGGTTCTTCTCAATCCATCCAAGAGGTCATCAATGATTGGAATGGGAAATTTGTCTTTAATGGTGAGTTTGTTGAGGGTGCGGAATTCAGGACACATGCACCAATAACCTTATTTCTTCAGGACCATGACCACAAGAGAAGAGTAGGAGCTCGCACTAGGGTGGATAATTCTTGCGTTAAGAAGTTCTTGAACCATTTTCTCAGTTTGATTTTTTTGGGAAAAGGGGTGGCGGTAGGGACGAATATTGGGAGGAAGGATTCCTGGTACAAGGGGAATGGAATGATCATGAACACCACGAGAAGGAGGGAGTCCTTGGGGAGTGGAAAATACTAGTTGATGTTTAGAGAGGATGGATTGGAGGTCTTGTGGCACATAGGGTGTCTTAGTTGCTTGTATGGCATGGAGTTGGGAAATAATGCCAAAACGACCTTTTTTGAACATCTTTTCCATGCGATGGGAACTGTTGGCCCTTGACCAAGTTTTGGATAACCTTGGTCACATTTGATCAATTTTGGGACTTCGACAGGCTGGTCGAAGTTGAAGTGGATATCGTGGGATCTCGGCCCCTTCTTAGGGAATTTTTGGTTTTAGGGTTTATGTAATGGGTATGTGATGTTGACCCATGGGTTTACCCATGTTTAGGCCCCTTTGTAATGTATAAATATAAATCTAGGTGATGTATGTAAGAGAGACTCTTGGTGAGAGACCTAAGTGTGTAATGTGGCTGGTGAGCTAAGTGAAAACAGTTTTGGATGCTTTGTGCATACTATGTGTTAAGAAATTACAAAGCTAAGTGCAAGTGATTGCGAGATGATGGTGTGCAGATTGTAAGAAGGATTTGTGCTTAAACCTAGCTCGGGGAAGGAGGATCTAGCGAGGTGCACGCAGATATCCTGTCCTATCCAGAGTGGGTTCTTATGGCTATGTTCTTATAGAATATTGAAAGAAGAAAATAAAAGAAGAGAAGAGTTGGTGGATGTATCCCCACACTGGGGTGAACCACGTATATCTTGTGTTGTGGTTGCTTTGTGAATTATCGTTGTTATGTTATTTATGTGATGTATGCTTAGTGAAATGATATATGTTAGATTCATTTGATATAATAGCTTAGTGCTTAGTAATGTGAATGAATGCTAGATCTGATGTATTTCTATATGCTAAGTGCTTGGATGTATTAGATCTTGTTGAATATTGCGTTGCTATGTAACTAGGGTTTCTATCTGCGATGTGAATAAGGGTTAAATAATGATGAATATTAACTGCTAAGTGCTCTGTTAAGTGTTGTAATCACAGATCTATGTCCCATCTAGGTTGTAGACACTTGAGTCCTACAACCACCCCTACCTCTACCTAGGTGAGACTTCATCTGCTTTGCAGGTGTTGCCGAAAGGGTCGGTATTTAGGGTTTTATTGGTGAGTTGTTGAAGAGTTGAACCCTGGGTCTGCCCCTATGCCGACAAATGGTTATGTTGCTGGGAACTGAAACTGGGATTGCTGGGAAATGAAGAAAATAAAGTTATGTGCGTAGATTTGCCTCTTTAGTGCACAATATTCTACTTGACTACAAAGCTCTGTGCTAAGAAAGGAATCAAATTTGAAGAAAAAGGTAAGATCTTAAATATTTGTGCTGTGATAAAGGTAAGATAAGTGAAAATGTTTTTTTCAAAAGAATGGATCTAGGTATGTCTAATAGATTTTGTCCTAATCTGAAAACTAGGGCACAACTAGAAGAAATAATATTGAATATGAATAGATCTTATAAGAATAGTGAAAGATGTGTTATTCCTATGCATAGAAAGAATGTTTGGACTAACAAATGGATGAAAAATCCTAGAAATAATTTTTTGCAGGTTAGTTACTGTGATCCCAGTGCGTAGTACATGAAAGGTTGGGGGTCATTTAAAAGAAATATAGAATTAAATATTTGCTATAGTTGCAGAAGACCGGGACATATTTCTAAGGAATGCCCTGGTAGAGGTCCTAGTTGTCTTTGTTGTAAAGCTATGGACCATGAAGTTTTGTATTTCCCTAGAATGATTGCTAAAGTTGAAAAGATGAATATGAGACAAGAAAACCATGAGATAGGCTAATAAATTAAGGATATGATAGAACCCCAGAAAGAATCAGAGACTGTATTATTACAGATAAAAGAATCCCTAAATGATCACAGAGATATCAAATTATCATATATCTTCAAAGAGAAGGAGTGTATAGAAACAAGAATAAGAGACTTCGACATAGACTATGTTCTGGATGAGGAAACATAGGTGAATATCATGACAGAAAGAACTTGGGAAATTTTGGGAAAACCTGCTATGGTTCCTTCATTAGGAGGAATAGGATTGTTTAGAGGAAAGATGATAACCCTATGTGGAAGAATTACCCAGACATCTATGAGTGCTCATGAAACTTTGACAAAGGAAGAATTTGATATTGTTAAATTTGTTGAGAACATCGCCCCATTTGCTATTTTGCTAGGGAAAACCTAGATTTAAAAAGATCAGATACGAAGGAAACAAGAAGAGGAGGATCTAGAACAGAAAAAGAAAGAACTAAGGGATTTCATGGCTAGGAGAATAGCGCACTTAGTGGAAGAACAAGAGAACCAGTCGAAGCTACTAAGGACCAAAGATCTAGACATCGAAGTTGAAAGAACACAGGAAGACTAGAAACACCTGTCTGTACAAGAGAGTAGAGCACCTACCCAAGAAAGAGAAGAACTATTACCCTCAAACCATATGAAAGACACTCCACGGTGCGAAGTTACTATGCCAAGAGGAGATAAGAATGATAATGTAAAGAGGAAACCAGTGACTCAGATTTCAGGAGAGAAAGCTAGAAATCTCAACAAGAAGAAAGAAAAGTTAGAAAAGTTACAAGAAGTTCTAGGGAGGACTTCACAGAAGGAAGGTTTACAGAAATGGAACTTCGTCGCGATATTAGAATAGTGAAGATTGGCACTTCGCCATGGAGAAGCAATATGATTGTTGAAGACGTCCCGACCGTTAGCTTGATGCTCCAAAATGGCTAAAACTGCAGTTATGGCCAGAAAGATCGCCATTAGACCGTTGGGATCATGCCATAACAAATGGAATTGCATTGATTGAGGCATTCCTGCCCATTGGAGGAGCCCGTTACGATGATTGTCTATTTATCCCATCGAGCATTTCACCATGAACACTTTTGCCAATTATGATTATTCGAGCCCATATAGAACTAGTTGATTTTGCGATGTACCTATTTGAGATCTCGCCACCCGTTCTATTACATTGAGTATTTGATCACCGACCTGAGAAACCTGATCTCGAGTGTGCATGTCGGGTGACTTTAGCGAAGTAGAGAAATTCGTCAAAGAGATCCTCATAGACCTCATGAATGAGAAGGTCATGTCTACAGGATTCCAAGCTTCGTCAATGAGAGGAGTGCAAGCATCCCCATTGACTGCTCATGGATATCGACCATCCCAAGTTGTGATAAAGAAATGAACCAAGTATCGTGATGACTTGGCAAATGCGAAGCTCATCCCTTCTTTTCTTCTCGATTATATCCCACCTCTGACTGGCACGGTGAGCCGTGACATTGTCCTGAGGGACTTCCACTACACCTTGATCACTGTGTACCTCCAGAAGGGGATACACGCAATTGGACTGCAGTTAGGACAAATCATGGCATTGAACATCAATTAATTGAACTTGGGAGATCACAAGAACCATGGAATTTTCTCCCCACACAAGAAGTCGAAGATCATCCCCCAATCATGGACTATGGACATCGCGAGGTCCACTATCCTGAACATGATGAATATACCACACTTTGGAAGGCATCAAGAGGTTAATGTGTGCATTAAAATCGTTTTGTCTTGATTCCATGACAGTTATATGTGGTTGGACAGACGCATCGCCGTAGATCCGACACTGATCCATCGGATCACCGGATTAAGCATGCAAGGACCAGACCCATAAGAATTTTATTCAGGGAAGGCTGCAGATCGCGCTTTGGTACAAAAAATTAAATATACCTATGGAAATGTGGAAAAGGGGAAGCGAGGACATAAGGTAGCTTCCATTCAAAATGGTGCAGTGCGCCTAGCCTGCCAATTGATCGCTGGTAAGCTAGTAAGGAACAATAGACCCACGCAGGTTACAAGGTTCGTTGTTGACCTAGCGGGAAAATGCATGGAAGGGATACAAATGAACTAGGCGAGCTACCTCTTCAACCAGTTAGAGAAAGACTACCGCGAATCTCAGGATCAGGGCTACGAGTTCCACTTCAGTTGGTTGTTGATCCTCATCACTTTCATTGCTTGGGAAATGCTAGAAGGTGTGACCTTCCCTAAGATTGAGCCATCAGAACCCTTAGTTGTGAAGTTCATCTCACTCTGGCATTCGAGCAACATGGCGAAACAATGGAAGTTAAGTGTGGTGTTCCACACCTACTACCTACAGTTGAAGAGGGCTATTGAGTCTTTCCCTTGGATGACGCCGAACACCTTGCACAGTTTTAGAACATTTGTGAAGTTCTGCGTCGATATACATTTCATTTATATCACTGCACGTGGAGACAAACACAAAGAAGAGCCGCAGAGATACTATAAAATCATAGAGGAGTACATGGAAGAAATCACTAAGGAATGGCCTGCAGATTTCCTTATACCAGTCGACCAGGAAGAACTGTCTGAACCCAATCTCATCAGAAGTTTGGTGGTTACTCGTGAAGAGTATGATGCACCCAATAATGGCAGAAGGAAGAAAAAGTAATAGGTACAGGACCTGAACAGCGCATCAAAAGAGAGTGCTTCAGACTCACCTGGAGGGGGAGGTGATGACGAAGTAGACAAGGAAGAGGACAAAGGAGAAGAAGACAAGTAGAAACAAGGCAAATTAACACCTCCTAGGGACCCTATTGATGAAGATGAGACCTCCAATAAAAGAAAGGTTTCCCCTATGAAACCTACATCGTGAAAGAAGTCCAAAGCTACTAAACCACAGATGTAGACTGTGCTCACAATGGATGACATAGATTTCATCATCATCGCTATCTCAGATACCCCAGAAGACATCTTACAGAGCAATGAAACCGAACAAGAGACCATGTCTGAAAGAATTGAAGAAAAACTGAAAGGGGTACAGTAAGCCCTCCACTCCAGCCACGTAGTGTCTAGTACGCCCTCATCATTAGAAGGAACAGAGTTGCGAGATGAACCTTCCAAGCTATGCCGAATAGCAGATGCGAATGAATCACACCTTCGTTGTGTTGAGGAAGAAAAATATCAGGCCACAGAGGCCTTAAAGCAAGAAAAAGAGGAAGTCAGAGAACAACACCAGGTTGTGCAACAAGAAAAAGATGACATCTAAGCCAAGTTTGCAGAGGATAGAGAACATATATAGAAGATGAAGGAACAACTTCTTGCAGAGTAGATTGGAGTTAAAAAGGCAGTCACTAGAGAAATTCTCTCTATGAGGGGCTTAGAACAAATGGAAGAAGACATAGTGGAAATACAAGTAGGGAAGATTTTTGAAGCCATTCAACAACTCCAACAAAGGATAGCAGAACTGGAGTTACAAGCAATCTGCAGAAAGTGCGAGACCAGAGAGAAGAAACTGCCCGAAGCACAATCCAGAGAGTTAAGGGATTGGCCTTAGAATGTAAGAAGATCAGCAATTGAAGTGAAAAGACTTACAAGCGCCATGCAGAGGACCCTTAACTAAGGACACTGGAGGCACAACTTCAGGAGGCCAAGCAACAAGCAATAATGGTGCAAGCGCAGTTGAAGCCACTACCAACAATTGAGAGGATGAAACAATCCCAGGAATAGTGCACAGTTCAATATTAAATCCATGGCATCCAAAGTAAGGTCATGGAAGTGACCTAGTGACTCCAGCCAGTGCAGGATTCAACTTGCATACTTTTTTAGGAAATTGAAGGACGAGGTGCAGAACTGGAACAAGTGGTCACCATAGTGTAACAACGCTTGGAAGGCCATGTGATGGAGAAGGTTATTCAAGATTTCATTGAGAAGGAGGCTTTGGTGAAGCAACGGGTCGAAGAAACTCGAGCCAAGCTCGAGGAATTTGAGATAGAGTTACCCAGATTAGAGTGACTTGGGACGAGTCACAAGTGAGTGTTGGGGGCCTGCTGGCCCTTGACCAATTTTGGGACTTCGATAGGCTGGTCGAAGGCGGAGTGAAAGGTGAAGCGGAGATTGCAATATCTCGAACCCTGCTTAGGGAATTTTTGGGTTTAGTGTTTATGTAATGGGTATGGGATGTTATCCCATGGGTTTACCCATGTTTAGGACCCTTTGTAATGTATAAATAGAAAGCTAGGTGATGTAAGTAAGAGAGACTCTTGGTGAGAGACCTAGGTGTGTAATGTGGCTGGTGAGCTAAGTGAGAACAGTTGTGGATGCTTCGTGCATACTATGTGTTAATAACTTGCAGATCTAAGTGCAAGTGATTGCAAGAGGCTGGTGTGCAGATTATAAGAAGGCTTTATGATTAAACCTAGCTCGGGGAAGGAGGATCTGGCGAGGTGTGCACAAATCTCCTATCCTATGTAGAGTGGGTTCTTGTGGCTCTGTTCTTGTAGAATATTGAAAGAAGACAATAAAACAAGAGAATATTTGGTGGACGTAGCCGCACACTAGGGTGAACCACATATATCCTGTGTTGTGGTTGTTTTTTGCATTATCGTTGTTATGTTATTGATGTGATGTATGCTTAGTGCAATGATATATGGTAGATGCATATGATATAATAGCTTAGTGCTTATTAATGTGAATGAATGTTAGATCTGATCTATTTCTATATGCTAAGTGCTTGGATGTATTATATCTTGTTAAATACTGCATTGCTTTGTAACTAGGGTGTCGACCTGCGATGTGACTAAGGGTTAAATAATTATGAATATTAACTTCTAAGTGCTCTGTTAAGTGTTGTAATCACATATATGTGTCCTAGCTAGGTTGTAGACACTTGATTCCTGCAACCACCCTTGTCTCTACCTTGGGTGAGACTTCATCTGCTTCACGGGGGTTGCCGAAAGGGTCGGTAGTTAGGGTTTTGTTGGTGTTCTATTGAAGCGTTGAACCCTAGGTCTTCCCCTATGCCAACATGAACTAATGATCTCAGGTGAACTGACGGTGATGCCTTGGAACTTATATTCTTGGCTCTCCTGGTCGAATTGTATGGTTAATTCTTTAAAATCCATGAGAATGGGAACCAAAGTCCTTAGCCAGTTTGCACCCAACACAATGTACAACCGCCCATGTCGATAGAAAATATATGATATTTTAGGTGGTAGTCACCAATTTGGAGATGCACATTTTCACAATGCCCTCCACATTTCATGGAGCCGCCATTGGAAATCATGATTTGGAAATTATTGACTGCATGGATATAGAAATGGGTTTCTTGGGCAATGCGGGGATGAATAAAATTATGGGTTCTTATATTATCAACAAGAATGATGACCTTCCTATGCTTGTTGTAACCAATTAGCTTGAGGGTTTGGGAGGTAGAGAAGCCAGTGAGATCATTTAGGGAAATGACCGGTTCTACTTCGGGAGGGTCTGAGGGAGGGGTTATGTCAGTGGGTTCAGGTGACTCAAACATAAGGGGAGTTTCAACATCCTCTTCTGAAATGTCCTCCGAGATGGCCATAAAAAGCTTTTGTTCCTTACACTTGTGGCTCAGAAAATATTTGTCATCATAATTATAGCAAAGGCCTTTGAGTTGGTGTTCAACCATTTCATCCCTGGTCAATTTTTGGATCTTTAGTGGAGGAGAAGAAGTAGTGGGATTTACTGGTTTAGTGCGAGGAATAAAGGGGGGGTTTTGGTTTTGAGAAGAGACAACCTGTTGTGATTCCTTAGCTCTTTTAGTAGCCTTCACTGAACTTTGAGGCCGAGCCATGAGGACATGGGCACGAACCTCATCCTTGAGGCCACTAATAAAACATTCTCGAAAAAAAACATCTGACATGCCCTTTGTACAAAAATCCAATTGCTCAAAAGAAGCTATAAAGTCTTCCACTGTTCCAGATTGTTTCAACTTTGTCAAACGACCTAAATGGTCGGTGTCAGTTTCAAAGCATTCATAAATCTTTGCCACAAAGTGTGTCCAAGCAATATACCCTTTACGAGAAGTTTTTCTCCATTGCCACCATTGCCAACATTCTTGATCTAGATGGAGAACACCATACCAGAGTTTGTCCAAATCATCTATAATGCCGTACAAAGAGAAATGATGTTCCATTTGAGTTACCAAACCAGTTGGATCTGAGCCATCAAATTGGGTCACATCCACCCATAGAAGGCGTAGGTCACGCTGAAAGTGATGGGGCTGAAAATTATGGGAATGAGAGGAAGTTTCAACTTCGACATGCGAAGGTGGGTCAAATAAAGGGGGATTTGCAGGGATATGCAGCTTGGTGCAGATCATCGAAATGACAGATTCAAGCTGGGTATTCATGTCTTGTTTGAGGTATTCTTTGAGTTCGGTGATTGATGCAGCGATGGAGGAGTGCATTTTTTTTATTGATGGTGGCAATATTGGCACTGAGCTGTCTCACTTCTTGTTGGGTCTCTGTGAAATTATATTGCAAGGTATTGAAGCGAGCTTCCAAGTCTTGGATACAAGTATGGGCCATGATGATGAGGGAACCTATAAGGGGTGGGCGGGGTCAAAATTTTGTTTAAAAATCGTAGGTATGAATGTGATAAGGGTGAAGAGATAAATCCAATGGAATAGGTCTCAAATAATGGTGCAAAACTTTCCAGACGTTAGTGCAATTTTTTTTTTTTTTTACACCTACGAAGTTATACTCTGGTCTGAAGAATACTGCAGTGATGAAATGCCCAAATGATTAACTAGAAAGAAATGTGTAGTGATTTGGCAACTCGAACATAGTTTGGCGACAATAGGTCTTGTTTGTTTTATGTTTTGTTTTCATTCCCAAGGGTTAGGTATTCAAGGGTTTTAGAGACAAGGTTTTTCCCTATGCTATAGCTCTCCGATATACATGCGAGTTCCAACATTAGTACACGGTCCAATATCTCAGGGCACCAAATAAGGAGGATAGACCGTGCCCTTAGTCATAGTACCCGACTACCTAGGTACTAGAGAGTATCTTCCCGAGTGTTGTTCTCGGTGACACTATAGAAGTCATGCGGCCAATCGGTTTATCTAAAGAGGGATTCAAGAAATCTAGGTCAGTCCGTATACAGGTGCTATCTGATGCGCTACCACTCGAAGGGGTACCAACAGGGGTTACAAGAGTGGCCATCAAATGTGCACTTAAGAACCACTTGTATTTCATGCGTGTATGAATCCCTCAACTGCAGGTTTATGCACTTAACGACATATCTCTGTAGCTTAAAGACATCGAAATACATCTCTACCCTGAAAAAAATTAACCCACAATTTTTTGCGGAGGAAAGTGCTTTGATACCACTTGTAATATTCTAGATATAAAAAGTATGTAGAACATAAATAAAATGCTAGAAATGGCAGATAAATAACAATATAACTAGAATAACACCACAATAACACTGGAATGATATCGAAATAACACTAGAAGGATCACTTTGATTATGAGAGCAATGTTCACAGGCCTCTTCAAGGGTGAAACATCCAGTCGAGTAGAGCTCTATTACAATAATATCCAATCTAGGGTTCTCATACCCTTGATTCCTATTTATACTAAATATGCCTATCAAAAGAACCATCTAGAGGAAGATCCTTCTAGAAGCGAAAGCTTCTATTAGGTCTTCTTACATTCGATTTATTCCACTTTATTGCAAGGCCTTGTTAATATTGACCTTTATTACATCCGAATATATTGTTTTATATATGTGAGGGGTTAGGTACCTAACACGTCCAATCAACTTTCTGGAAGGATTTCTTCTTGATATGGTTGTTGTGCCAGCTAGCTCTCTACTACTAAATAACATTTGTCTATTGAAGGGAGAACAAGCATGCTTCATATAAATCATTGAGTTGTTGTAAGCGGTGTGTGTGTGCTTTCATAAGATCCAGCCCAATTTCCTAGGGCATTCTTAGAGTCTTGATCTCAAATTCAATTGGAAAGATAAGCTCTTTGCCAAAGACTAGGTGATAAGGAAAGTATCTAGTAGTGTTACGTCATGTTGTGCTATAGGCCCATAAGGCATTTGGAAGCTCGACTGCCCAATTTTAACGGTTTGTAGAGACAATTTTTGTCAGGTTTTTGTCCAAGACTTTATTGGTACTTTCCACTTTTCCATTTGCCTATGGGTAGTATGGGGAGCTAACCCTATCTTTAATGTGATAATTGCACAGAGTGGCCAAGATTTTATGTGTTGTAAATTGCGACCCTATGTCCATGATTACTTCCCTAGTTAATCCATAGCATACAAATAGTTCAAAGAGAAACCTAATGACTGCTTCATCAGTTGTGTTTGGCAAGGCCACTTCTTCTACCCATTTGGTCATATAGTCTTTTGCAACTAGTATATAATTATTTTGGTTTGATTTTGGGTTAAAGGGGCCAACAAAATCGAGTCCCCGTCTCTCAAAAGGTTCCATCACCACTTTTGGTTGCAGGGGAATTTCATCAGCTTGGCCTGATCGGCCCATCCTCTAGAAGCTGTCACAGGCCTGGACATACTTCTTTGCATATTTGAATATTGAGGGCCAATAATATCCCATCTGTAAAACCTTAGTCCTAGTTCTGCGGTCTACAAAATGTCTGCCACAGGGCTCATCATGACCCACCTTCAAGACATCGTAAATTTCATTGTCTCTGATACATCTTCAGATCTAAAGATTAGACCCTGTGTGGAAAAGATATCCACCAATCCAGATGAATCGTGGACTACGTTGAACAATTAATTTCCTTTCTCTTGATGACAGGTGTGCTGGCAATTTCCCAATTGCCAGATTATTCACCACATCCGTGTACCAAGGTGTCTCAATAGTCACAACGAACAGGTGTTCGTCTGGAAGTTCATCTTCGACAATCAAAGAGTTATCTGTTTTGGGTACACGAGAGAAGAAATTTGCGACCAGATTCTCTCTTCTCGACCGATCCTTAATGGTGATTTTGAATTCCTACAAAAAAAACAACCACCGAGTAACCCGACCATTAGTAATTTGTTTGTTGGCTAAATATCTAATAACAAAGTGATTAGTATACAGAATCAATGGATAGCCTATTATATAGTGTTGAAATTTATTAATAGCATGTATAACGGCTAAAACTTCTTTTCTTGTTACTGTGTAATTTAATTCGGTCGAAGTAATATTTTTCCTAATAAAATAAATAATGTAAGTGTCTTGTCTTTTTCCTGTCCAAGGACAATGCCTATAGAGATATTCGATGCGTCTAAAGAGATGTGAAATGGTAATTTCCAGTTTGGTCCTCTCAGCACCGGTGTTGTTGAAACTAACCTTTTAAGCTCTGCAAATGCAACATCACACTTATTAGACCACTGAAATTCCACATTACGAGTTAAATAATGTAAAGGTACAACTATTATTGAAAATTTTCTATGAATCTGCGATAATATCCTGCACATCCAAAGAAACTATGTACCTCAGTTTGTGTATGAGGTGTAGGCAAATTAAGGATTACCTCTATTTTTGTTGGGTCTACCTTGATGCCATCTATAGAAACACAGTGTCCTAGTACCACACCCTCTGTCATCATCATATGACGTTTCTCATGACTCAAACATATCCTATTAGCAATGCATCATTCCAGTACCGTCTCTAGATTGCTTAAATCTTGATCAAAGTAAGTGACATAAGGGGTAAAATCGTCTATGTAAACTTCAAGTCCTTCATTAATTAAATCAGAAAATATGTTTAAAATAACTCTTTGGAATGTAGCTAGATCATTACATAATCCAAAGGGAAATAATTGATATACGAAGGTACTCCAAGGACATGTAAATGTAGTTTTATTCTGGTCTTCTGCAGCAATATGTATCTTATTATAACCACTAAACCCATCTAGGAAGGAGAAAAACTGCTTCCCTACTAAAGTATCAAGGACCTGATCAATAAAAGGTAGAGGAAAATGGTCCTTCTAGGTAGATTTATTGGGTTCTCTATAGTCTACATAGATTCACCACTTACCATTCTTTTTTGGGATGATTACTAGCAGAGAGACCCATCGGCTATTTGAAATAGGATATATGAAATCTACATCCAACAGTTTATGTAATTCTTATTTAACAATGTCCTTGAGATGAGGGTTTAATCTTTGTTGGGGTTGTCGGATGGGTCAGGCATATTTTTCGATATAGATATGATGTGTACACAGTTGGGGATCAATTCCCTTCATGTCGAGCTCCCAAGAAAAAACATGTTGGTATTTCGAAAGGATCTAAATCAATTTTTGTTGTTGTTGTTCATTCAAATTGGCATTAATATTAAAAAATATTCCTGGTGTGATTTCAACTGTAATGTTTTTGTGGACAACAATAGTGTGAATATGTTGCTCCATTAATTCTTCCAAAGGATCTCCCTATGCTTCATGATCTAAAACAACTTTTATCATTTGACATGTTGGGTTTCCTATAACATTTGGGTTGTTAATGAAGCTACTGATCACATCATCTTCTAGTTAGTTTTTGAGCCTAAGAGCTTCTTCTAGTGTGAGAGGAGATTGTAGGTTTTCTTCTAGATATATAGGTGGTTTCAATTGTTGATGTATGACAGGAAGACTTGGTTTAGCTGGAGGATACAAGATAAGGTTCTTTATATCACTTCCTCTAGAAATTGTCATGTTTCCTGTGTGACATCCTATGTATGCATCTGTCCTTGCTAGCCTTGGTCATCTCAATATTAACAAGTGTCCATTGAGTCTACTTCTTGGGTTGATAACTAGGAAATCACCTGGGTATTCCCAAGAGTCGACCGAGATTGCTATGTCTTGTAATGTGCCGACTGGTTTAACCAACGATCTATCAACCAATTCTAACATAGTTGAAGTAGGTTCAAAGGAGGTGATACCCAGGACGTTACAGTTCTCGGTGGTGATAATATTGATGGTTGCCCCCAAATCCACCAGTGTATTTGGAAAAAAACAACCCTATATCTAAACCGTTACCACGGGATTCCCTGGGTTTGTGTATTTGACTAACTCCCACTTTCCTAGAATAAGACTAGACAATGTTCCTACCACGTGGACAGTTGATGGATTCTTAGTTTTTCTTCCGGGCTTCTTCCCACATAATTCTTTAATTGTTTTTGCATAAATAGGAATATCTTGTAAATCTGGTAGGATTGGAATTTTAACACATAGATTCTTTAGTTCCCCGATGATATCAAAGTTAGGATATACGGCTAGTTTTTCTATCATTATCCTTTCAGGAAACGAGGGAGGAGAAATTACTTCTTTATCAGAATTTTTTTGCTTGACTGTGTTTTCCTCCTGTTTTGTTTCTTTTGTTATGACCATAGTTGATGGTTTTATTATTGGTTGTCTATCATTCTCATTCTCCTTTTCTTGATGAATGTTTATTTCCTCATGAGAAATTACATGCCCTGATCTCAACCGAATTTCATTGCACCCGACAAAGTTTGTTCCACCTTCTAAATTTTCAACAGTTTGCACGAGTTGGACTAGTTTGTTGTTAAGATTCAGGTTGGGTTGAGTTGGTAGTTGAGGGTGCATTTGAGTTTGAGGATTCTGGGGTAATTGAAGGTGGGTTGAGATTGATGAATCATTCCCATAGGTTGATTGGTTAGTCCCATGGGGTGCTGCCAGTTTTTAGTCCAATTGGGGGCTTGGGTAGCTGTGCTAGTCCATTATGAAGGATAGGGGTTATTATTTGAATTCTACCAAAATGGGGTAGAGTATTGCAAGTTAGGCCAAGTAGGATTAGCAAATGGTTGCTTTGGCTAGGCTACAACAAGATATTGTTGGGACTTCTAGGTGGGGTTAGAAAATGGTTAGCCCTACCATGTGTTTCCAGGATTATGTTGTTGATTATATTGTCCAGAAAATAAAGAAGAAGGGTCTTGTAGCATACTTGGGGGGAGATCCTACCATTGGCAATGCTGAGCCATCATATATACTGGTTTTGTTTCCTCTTCTGCTTCTTTAAAGACAACTTTTAGTCTTGGGAGTGATGGACATTGTTCTGTTGCATGGTCTTTGGCATAGATAGCGCAGGTCCGAGCCATGTCCAAGGGACACTCCCTTGAACCAAGTTTCCTCCTGCACTGTGGACAAAATATATTCAATCACTATTCTGCTTCCACTTGTTTTTGTTTAGCCTGCAGAACATCTAATTGTGTAGTTAGAGTACCCAAAATGTCAGTTTTAAAATTTTCTAAAAGATTACTAATTTATGCTCGAGTGACGCTCCTACAAGTGATGTTGCTACTTCTAGTGATAGGGGCTCATATTCCCGATCTGGTTCATGTACTACCGCGCAAACACCTCATACAAAATTGGATATTTTTGTCTTATGTTTCTTGATAAATATCACCTTTTCCCATCAAATTTAACGTCTCTACCCATTCATCCTTCATACCTTTTATTAGAGTGGATTTAAGTACCTCACCTGGTAGTGTACCATAAGGTGATCTCTGCAGGTTATATTGAAATCTTTCAACATATTCTTCTAGTGTTTCATTTTCTTTTGCAATCATTTTAAAGATTTCATCCTTCAAATCCGTGATTCTCGAGTAGTCTTGATATTTCGTAAGAAAATCTTGTTTCATTTCATCCCATGAGTTTGTATTTCCTCCTCCTAGTCCCATAAACCATCGTAAAGCTTCTACTTTTAGGATGGAGGGAAATAGTTTTAGTTTTTTAGGTTTAGATGTATAATCATAACCTCTACACATGACATCAAATTCAAATAGGAATGCGTCAAGGTCCTCTGAGATCAGCCCATTGAAAGTTGGAAGATTCTGTAGTGGAATGGCTTTCATTGGGGCATTAGCAACTGGATCAACTATCGGATATTCCAAAGTAGAATTCTGGGTTCGTGGCTGATTTTTCTGTGCCATTTGGTCAAAAATGTGCCAATAGCTTTCAGGGATTTCTTGGTCTAGGTGTTCTACTCGGGGTGGTTGATTACTTGGTCCCTTAGGAAATTTGGTTGTGCTTCCTATGTCTGGTATTTTAGGTGTTCCTTCACCTTCTAGAATCACAGGAGATCTAGGTTTAGGTGATGGTGGGTTTGCATCAACAATTCCACTGGTCTCCCCTTCTCCTTCTCTCAAATTACAAGATTTTCCCTCGCCTAAAGGACTGAAAAGTGGAGTATGTATATTTTGAAATCTCTGTTTAGTTACTTTAGCTCTGTTGTAAACCTCAACATGAGCTGTAGTTGGTGAATTTGTTGCTTGAGGGACTCGGGTAGAACCTTTTTGAGGTCCAACCGAGGCTTGAGATTCAACTTTTCAGATGATTTTGTCTATAATAGTGCTCCTTCTAGGGGGCACCAAGACCTGGTATTTTGTAGTTTTTGGTAATGGTTTTTTTTTTTTTAGGTTATTTATTCTTATTCATACACACTAACACAAATTCTATGCACCTATATAACCTCTATGCATTGTTGGTCACTATAATTGCTTAATTAATTTTAAACAACTAAGTGAAACATAAATTATCAACCCAGGGAAGTCTTTTGTTTCAAAGATAGCCACGCACTGTATATGCTCAATTCCAAAAGCATTTAGTGTTGTAGTAAAGAAATCATTCTATCTATGATTTACTGAAGTGAACTGAAGTTCTGAATTAGATCACAAGAAAGAAATCTTCCTAATTGCAATTCTTCACAGTTAAATTAAGAATCCTGGATTACATTCAAAACATCATTGCAATGGGAAAGAACAACTATCTTGCAATCAGAGAACAGGACCCTTATTCTCAACAGAGATTCAGTATCA